>CAODLS011215273.1:0-17987 GCA_948243855.1 Flueggea neowawraea
GCGAAGAGTGGACATGGGAGGTGTTTGATTTTGAGTTGCTGAGGTATACAGATAAGGAGGAAGAGATGGTGGCTCTAATGCAAGTGGCTTTGCTATGCTTGGCTCCATTGCCTAGAGATCGTCCAAAGATGAACATGGTCCATGGAATGATTGAAGATATCAGAACTAAAGGTTCAAGAGGAGGTCGACCAAGTTCTATTATGAATGATCTTTCTTGTGATTCATCTCCTTCTGTCTCCGAAAAAGAGATCAACTTCAACAGTCACAGTTAAACATTGTTTGAATACAGCAGAAGAGGCATTTCAAATGTTTGCATTCATTTATTTTCTTGTTTTGAGTTGTTAGTCTTGTTGTAATCAGTAGTTTAGTTGGTAGTTCATTCTTGTTGAGTAGAAACTGCTTGAATTCTAATTCTTTTGATATATGATTCAATCAATAATGATTTTTTTCGAACATTCTTGATTCATGAATCATGGATTGAGATTCCAAGTGTTCAGATATTGCATCTTGAGTAATTTGAATTGAAAAATCTCAAGGCCAATGTTGACTGGCAATAGAGATGGAAACCAAGGCAAATGTTAGGGATGAGCTTATAGTTTATTGATACCGTAGTTAATTTCAACACCTACAATATTAATGACTTGCTTAGTTCAATTGTTCAAGTTATTGGAAAATAATGTTTTGGAAAGTTATTATCTAAGAAATTATTTTTTGAAAATATATCAATTGTGTTTAGTTGAAAAAATAATTTTCGGAAAAGTTTGATATTCTATATTTGATTGATAATCACACTTCCCGGAAAATTCGCCATAAATATCCATAATACCTTTGTTATCAAACTATATAAACATAACAATAAAAATAAATTTAAATTAATAATATGAAAAAATTAAAAAAAAAATATTTATTTTTATTACATAAAATATAGTTCTCATTAGAAATAAAACTATAGTTAATAGTTCATACTAATTTATAATGATTTTTTTTAAATTTAACGAAAATAAATTTATTTAATTAAATAAAAATATTTTATATATAATACATTTTGAATTTTTTAAAAATATAAATATTTTTGTTGTACTGTATTTTATGATTTAATATTAATTTAACCTTGTAGCCTTTTAGCCACAATGCACAAATCCCTAAATGTTTTGTTCTCTGTTTTCAATTCAGCGTGCATTTCCCTATATATTCTCCATCTTCTAATCTGATATTGTCTTCTCATCTTCCCATTTCAGTGTTTCTTTCACTTATATCATTGAGTTTCTCGTCTCTGCTATTGTAAACTTCTTCAATTTATATTTATATATGAGTTCTTCATGCTTTGGATGTCTTCTTTCTTCATTTACTTCGTTAGTCTTTGTATAATTAATCTCTGCTCGTCGTTACTTCTTTTGTATTTTCATATTATTTATGCGCTTCTACATTGTTTGCGTTTGAATTTTGTTAATGCATGCCTCAATGCATCAACTTAATGCATGCATGTATTAGTAGTGTTTGCACCTGAATTTGTAATTGTACAGTGTTTCCACAGTGTTTGCATTTGAATTTACGATTCCAGTGTTTGCACAATTAATGAATTCTGTCAATGAGCTTCCTATTAGTACGTTCAAATTGGCTTTTCAATAAATTAAGCTTATCCACTTGCAAATTTTTTTCCTCCATATAAGTTGGTTTGAAAATTTGATTACTTCTGTTGGGATTTATATATTTTCTTTCTGATTTGTTTGCACTTCGTAATGAAAAGACTACTATTATGGTTTAAAATTGAACTTCCCTTCCTAATTTGCATTATTGCAGTTATTTTAATTTCATGTGCTTGATAAAATTTGATTTCATGCATGTGTTGATGGACTATTGAAGCTGCTTAAACATAGAAGATATATAAATGCTTAAGTATTTGGTAAAGGCTGTCTTCCTATTCTTATTTGATTAAAATTAGATGGATGACTTATCGTCTATTTCATGTACGTTTTTTTTTCCTATGCTGAATTTTAAAGCTGTGTGTTGTAGAAGTAAATATCTGTAGCATTAGTTGTTATTCAACAACATAATTTTATTTCTAAATACGTATGGGGCATTCTTCTTTGAATTTGTTTTGTTATATAATATTGTGCTATATGATGAATATATTTGAAGTAAAATTGGCCAAGTACTATTTGAACCGACTTAACAGAAAACTTCCCATGTCATATTGCTTATTACATTATTTTTAGTTTTCCTTATCTTGACAATTTTTCAGCGTCTAAGCTTTCTTAATTTTCAGTTGACAACTACATGAAATGTTTTACTTAAGTTACATCGCGTTCACTTAGTTTAATTTGCTATATGTAGTTCTTATAAATTTTGTCAGTTTTATTTAACATATTGCAATTGCCATTGCATATCATGTCTATCATTGGTGATAACATCGGCTTGAATGAATTAGCTAGAGGAAGATCCCATCACTTCGACAGCGTATTACGCCACATATTTTCCAAGTGCTGGTATTAGTTGTTCCAGCCATGTATCTGCTGGAAAATTCATCAAAAATTTCTGTAATATCCTGAATTTTTGACAATTTATTTTTGGTAATTTTCCTATTTAATTTAGAATATAATATGTAATATTTGGTATTTTTGGAATTTAAATTTTTGCTATTTTCCAAGGATTTTTTAATTAATTTTTGTTTATTTTTTAATTAATTTAGAAAATAATTATTAATGTTGGAAAAATTATAAAAAAATTTAAATGTTAATTGGGTGATTATTGAAAATTTTGAAGTGATTAGAGTGATTAATTAAGTAGAAATTGGAAAAAATTAAAATGAAAATCGGATTGAAAAGGAAGAAGAGGTTACAGGTCGTTTGGGTGCCTTCAGCATGCTACAGGTCGTATGGATAGGAGGGGAGCTGTCGTCTGCCAAATTTTGCCCAGTCACACACTGGAAACGACGCCGTTTTATTCTGGGATTTTAAATTCAGTCCACCGCCAGCCACCGCCCAAGTCTGATATTTTTCAGAATTTGGAACCCGAATTCACCGCCCATTTCACCTCCTTTACTTCTATTTATTCTTCCGATATTCATTCCTGCACCTTCGCTTCAGTCTTCTCTTTTCTTTTCTCTGGATTTCATTCATTTACTCCATTGAAATAAGGTAAGAAAATGGCTTCCTCTCCATTTCGTTTTTCCTTTTTGTTGTCAATAATGAGCTTCTGTTTTTATTGATTTGGTTCACGACTGAATGCTCTATTTTGAGGACCATTTCAGTAGGATTTTAAGGTTGTTTTTGGTTGGATTTTAATGGTTAATGATGGAAAAATGAAAGGGGAATGGAAGGTGGTGTCGGGTGAGAGATTATTTGCAGTTTTGGTTGGTAAAAATCAAGCTTGTTAGACTGTTTTGAATGGTTTTGAAATTCTGGAAATGGTTGGACTGAGTTTCACGTTCCTGGATTGTTGGAAGACAAAAGGGAACATGTTTTCATTGGTTGAAAGTGAGTAATTTCGGGTTTAAAAGTTTGAGGGACCATTTGGTGTTATTTTGAATGAAAGGGACCAAATCTGGAAAGTCCATAAATCTGGAAATTTATTTATGGACTGAACCTGATATTTTACAAATTGGGTCAAATTTGTAATTTGAAAAGTATAAATCTAAATTTGTAATTTTTAGAAAGTATTAAAAATTTTGAAATTTTTGAGAAATTAAAGATAATTTTGTAATTTTAGAAAAGTTAAGGATTTACAAATAAATTTTAAATACTTTGAGGACCAAATAATAAATTCTAAATATTTTAGGGACCAAATTATAATTTGCCCCAGTCTCGATGACTAAAATATAATTTTACATTGGTCGGGAGACCAAACTGTAATTTTATGTAGATTTTGAAATTTGGATTAAGAATGATAGAATATCATTGGAAATATATCTTTGGGGATCTTTTGAGGGTCCGAGTTTGCATTTGCATTGCATAGCATTTGGTACAACCAAAATATCACATTTCAATTTGTCTATGATATATCTGTTGATATATATTTATTTGTTCAGCTTCTTATTCCTGTCAGCGAGACCAGTCACCGACGAGTGGGGCTTGACTGACGTTTTGCACTTGGATTTCCATATGAGTGAATAGTAGCTTCAGACACATTGATTGTGCCTCTAAACTGTATATGTCTTTTTAATGTGTATGACACATATTTGAAATTTGACTAATCTGAAGATTGACTAATAATAAACTGATTACATATTTAATCAGGATTATGTTTTGAAATGATATATGTATTATATACATATCTACTTTGGATTTTTGATCCTATTATGCATGCCTTTGATTTCATACTATGTATTAGTATGTTTTGATTTTGATATGGAACTCCTCTGTTACGGGGGTAAAACGTGACATTTGGTATACCAATGCTTTGAGAAAGCCCAACTACCAGGTGTGCTGGTCGCAATGTGTTTTGATCCAACACATGATTTGTTATGGATGGTGGCAGAGTTCACATCACTTTGTATTAGTGTTGGACGCACACTTTGGTTTTAGTCCTATGTATATAATATGAATTTTGACTCGGAAGAATATGATTTGAATATGAAAAAATGATTTTAAAGCCTACGTCCCTGTTGGATGGTTTGGTTGCGAACCTTTGCGAAATGAATTTTTGAAAAACTATTATCTATATAGTGTGTGTGTGTGTGTGTGTGTATCTGCTTATGGTAATTTCAAATTTTCAAAACAGTCTTTGTGAGGCACGTATGAGGCGGTCTGTAGTGTTATTTCTCATTGAGCCCTGACCCCGTTTATTTTTCTGTCTATGTTGATTCATCTATCTTAGGTTCACAGATTTTGGCTTCGACAACCATTCCACACTTTTGCTTACCAGTGAGACATTTGTTGGTTAGTGATGCCCTTTTTGTCCGGGCCCTTCTTTTGTATTGTTAGAGCTCCACACCGATATGCTGTTGGGTTACGGGATTGCCACTTTGGCTTTTGATTATGTTATACTGATGTTATTTTGATATATCTATTTAGATATATGTACATTTGATTTCATATAAACTTATTTTATATCTTGTTCGCTTTTGATTTGTTAAATGTTTTAATAAATATTTTGATAATTAAATAATTCGAGTAGTATTATTGATCTTTGGAAACTTGTGGGAGATGGGTTGGTCTCCCATAGATGGTTCGCTTCATACGCCGGTCTCGACCCGATTTTGGGTCGTGACAAAGGTGGAATTAGAGCTTTGGGTTTTATATTGTCTGGGTCGGTTGTGGAGCCAGGTTTTTTTTGATCGAGTCATTTTGATTTGCCTCTGTATGCTCTTTTGATTGATATCGTGGTATTGTGGCAACGGTTGACATATTGATTTGTGCATATGCATTCTATTTGTCAAATTGCATTCATGAATATGGACTCACGTTTCGAGTCCTCAGCTCGGGCCACCGCTGAGGCCGCTTATCATGTTGCAGCGAACCTGAGGGATTCACATAGTTATTTGGAGGTTGAGGCATCACCTCATTTACCGTCGTCTCAGTGTTCTCGCAAACAGATGATTTGAGCGCATTTTGTAGTGAATGTGAGGGATTCGCTAGCCATTTGAACATTTGATTTCTACTTGGTTTTAGTGTCACATTTTTGCTTGTGCACTAATCGTCATGAGATATTCTGAATCAGTAGTACTCTTGTTAAAGGAGATCCATTCGGTAAATTTGGTCTATGGTTCCTTATTCTTCGAGGAGGATATGAATTGAGTTTGTAGTTCGAGATGTGGTAAATCTCTAAATTGATTTGAGATTAGTATGTCTACAGTTGAGGTTACGTGAGGTGATTGGAGGTTACCTCAGTGAAATTTTGAGATTTGTTATGTTAAGTGAACAATAAGTTCATACTGGTTGGGAATCGAATTATTGTTGCTTTTGACTTATTTATAATTTGGAAAATTTGAGAAACTTGAGGAAACGTCCGATTCGTTATTAGGTGGCAATAATTAATAAAGCCGAATTGAGATTTGATATGTCGCGTGAACAAAGAATTCGTGCTATGTGGGACCAAAATTATGGTATCTTCGGATTTTGGTATTTGGGGAATTTGAGAAATAAGATATTAATATTTGATTTGTTATTGAGAATATTTTGCGAGTCTGATTCGAGGTTTGATTTCAGGAAATTAAATGGTACAATGAGACTGTTAAGCACGGAGGAGCTTAACGATATTGCTAAGTATGATATATTGTGGAAATAGCGGATTAGTCCGCCAATATAATTGATGATAAGTTTATGAGATAAACCTTGTGGTTTATTGGAGTTAGACTTTATTGAAATCAGTTTTCATGACATGTACGTTGTTTGGAGTTGATTTGAGAGAAACAGTACTTGGAGTATTTAAGGCTTTGAAATATTAAGGCTATGGTTAATGGAACCATTTATGAATTTATTGTCGATATGAGAAAAGATTTAATAATTTTTGTTTGGAGGCCGATCGGTTCGATTAAGGAATAAATTTGAGACCGATGTTTTAATCCTATTAACCTTGAGGATATTCAGTATACGATAACTGAAGGATTATCCTGGATGGATTAGTGAGATAGCCTAGTGGTGAAAGTAGTATGTAGTTATTGATTTTGCGATAAAATCATTTGATGATTCCTTTGCCTTCGGAGAAAGGTATCTATAATAAGGATTAAACAAATATAGAGGGATTAGATTCCTTTTATTTCTTTTATTCATTGATAATTTCTGATAACGATCATTGGTATGATCATTTCGGTAATCGATAGATTCGTTTGAGGTTAAACGATAATGATAAGGAATTACGAGTGAAAATTTGGTGAATTTATTTTGGAATCGATATATAGTTTGACTTATGTGGTTAATAATCATCACTTTTGATATGATTGGGAGTCGATTTGCTAGTTTACAGATTGACTTACGAGTTTGATTTGATTTGGATTATGATAATCGGATATGAATGATGTACGCTTTGGAGTACTTATGATATGACTTGTTATTATTGCTAGTAGCGAAGGTGGTATCATCTTTGATGTTCTTGATTACAAATAAATTGAAATTGGGATTTGTGATTCAAATTTGGATGATCTTTGTTAAAGAGATTTGGCTTTGCAGATTTGATATCACTCTTTGCAAAAGAATGTGAAATGATAAGTAGTTTCTCCATGATTGCAAAGTTAAGATTTTGAAATATGTTTGGATTTAACAACAAATTCAGGGCCCGCTTCTTTGGGGAGATATGGGATAATTAATAGATTTAATTTTGATTGATTTGATTCGACCATAGGAATTGTGCATTAGTGGATCACTTCTGGAGTGCTTATGCTACCTTTGCTAATGATGTTTGGACTTGTTCCATGTTTCCTTGACCTCTGGGAATATAGATCGAGTTGGGTCTATTTTGTGTATCTAAACCAGATGTCTTTGCCAGGACTTATCTTTTACAGTCCGGCGAACAATTTGATTTCCCTTTGTTCTGCTCTGTTATTGGGTCAAGTATTGGAAGCCTCTGTATATTTGATCTTTGGAAAAAGTATTGAGTTTGTACTCTTTGACATCTGATTCTTTGAGCTTTGGGCATACTTCTTTGTTGCCTTATGTCTTTGTACGTTTGGTGTCTCCAGATTCGTCCCACATTTTGTTGTTGTTGTTAGACAATGTTAGACTTAGTATTTCCTCCTTGTTGGAGCGTCTTTTAGTGTTCCTCAAAAGCACAGGTTGTTAGGTCAACATCTTTTGCATTTTGGACTTTGCATTGTTTTGCATCCTCTTCCTCGTTTGTTTGCATAGTCTGTACATCTTTCGCATATATGCAGCTTTGAGTTGAGCGAGTGTGAGCTCTCTTGGGTTCATGATTTGATAACTGCGGTTATCTATTGAACTTTGAAGTTGTTGTGTCTTCAAGATTTGAATTTGATGTTTGTTAAGGAGATTTTGACCTTGACCAAGTTGAGTGTTAGTTCATATCTTGGTGATTTATGTTGAGAAACTGGATTTGGTTTGGTTCTAAAACATAGGTTTGATCTTAGCTTTAATTTGGTTTGTTTGGAAATTTGAGAACGGATTTCTTTTGAGGGGAAAAGTATGTAATATCCTGAATTTTTGACAATTTATTTTTGGTAATTTTCCTATTTAATTTGGAAAATAATATTTAATATTTTTCTACCTATGTTGATTCTTGTATCTCAGGTTCACATATTTTGGCTTCGACAACCATTCCACACTTTTGCTTACTAGTGAGGCATTTGTTGGTTAGTGATGCTCTTTTTGTCGGGTTTTTCTTTTGTATTGTTAGAGCTATGCACCGATATGTTGTTGGGTTACAGGATTGCCACTTTGGCTTTGGATTATGTTATACTTATGTTATTTTGATATATCTATTTAGATATATGTATATTTGATTTCATATAAACTTATTTTATATCTTGTTCGCTTTTGATTTATTAAATGTTTTAATAAATATTTTGATAATTAAATAATTCGAGTAGTATGTTTTGATCTTTGGAGGCTTGTGCGAGATGGGCCGGGCTCCCATAGACGGTTTGCTTCGTACGCCGGTCTCGACTTGATTTTGGGTCATGACAATTTCGGTGTTGGTGTGCAAATAATGCAACGCGGTTCAATCATTTTATCTTAGATGCTCAAGCAACAGTTAATGATATGGTTAATTATTGCTTGAATGAAAATAAAGCTTCGGTCAATGCAAGACAAATTAGTTGGGTTGAAGATGAGATAAAAGTAAGAATGGAAGTTGTTATGAAGTTTGGTGTTTATATATTCTCTGGGGATGATACAATAGATCCAATATTGTTCTTAAGATCAGTTGAGGCATGCTACAATACATTGAAATGGGAAGAAGAAGAGAGGATGGCTTTCATAAGTTTCTTACTACGATTTACAACGAAACAATGGTTTGATCGAATGAAATTGAATGGCTCTAATGGCAAGAATTCTGTATTGAGTTTGTAAAAGAATTTGTTCCTGTATATAAGCTAGAGTAAAAAATCAGAGACTTTGAAAGGTTGGTGCAACATGAAAATATGACTGTGACGGAGTATGAAATCAGGTTTTCAGAGTTGAAGGTTTATTCCTATGAAATTATAGAGTCGGAAGGCCATTTGATCATAAAGTTTTTAAGAGGATTGAAGAATTCCCTGTTCGAAGCAAGTCTTAAATTTCGGTTCACCAAATATAGCAACACAGTTGGCTTTGCTATACAAGAAGAAGCAAACGAGCTGTCAAATAAAAAAGGCAAGCTCAAGATCGAGTCCTCTACAAGATATTCAACATCTACCCATAAATGGAAATATGATGACCAAGAAAAAATTCGTGCTAAAGCAAAACAGACATTCCGGTGTTTCTCCTGCAATGCGGTCGGCCACAAGTATCAAGATTGCTCCAACATTCAGTATTCTAATATGTTGAATAAAAAAGGGAGAGGCAATTTATTTATTATTAATCATTTAATATTTAAAATATTTCCAATGGAATTTATATTTGCTTTACATATTATTTTGACAAGTGAACCAATTGGAAATTATTTGGTTAATTTGCAGATGAAGACACGACAGTAAACGTCCGTATCGCAAGTAATGGATGGAAATTATCATCGCCGATAGAAGAAATAACCATTCTTCTTCGGAAAATTCGGTATTTTGTCATCATCCGCACATAATATACTGAATTAAAATAACCAGAATGTTTTGTTGTACATGTTGTAGATATTTGGTTATAATTAGTTGCGGTGCGTATCATATGGAAACACTTGAACAGTATGTAAATGTTGTACATATTATTTTGCCTTCATGAATAAACAAATGCTTAGTAATGGTTTCAGCCTATGGTTTTGCATAATCAGCTGTTCTTTCTTTTTGCCTTCATTTTTCCTTCAATCATCCATGCTATTACTACAAAAAAGGGTTTGTTGATGTGGATATTCCATGGCATTGTATTTACGAATTAATTATAGTCGTGCACTATTTTCGTACTGCCTATTATGACTAAGAAGTTGTCAATGTATATTGTCTTCAATTTAAATGGTATAATGTTTGTTCATGGATAAACTGTTTGGATAAGCCATTTGTGTTGCCCTAATATATTAGGAGAATAGGGGAGCTACATAAATAGGCTCTTTTGTGATTGTATTTAGAATTCACATTTCAAGTAGATTATAACTTGTAACTCTAAATACTTCAACGATGATATTGCACAACTTGTTTGGATAAGTCATTTGTGCTGCCCGAATATATGAGGAGAATAGGGAAGCTACAAAAATTGGCTCTTTTGTAATTGTATTTAGAATTCACAATTGCAGGGAATCATAACTGCAACTCTAAATACTTCCATGATGATATTGCACAGCTGTATGATGAAACTTCTCTTTGCCACATTGTATACATATTGGGGCGCAGGATTGAATTCATTAGAGATGAAATATTATAATTAAAAGATTTGAGGCTTTTATGGCTGACATGGAAATATGAATTAATAGTCTATTTCAGATTTTCCATTTCTTTTCTTCTAATATGATCTACATATATCATAGTAGCAACTTACTCTCAGAATATGTTAATTGAGAACTTAGCTCCCATTTAGTTGTAAAGAAGTTTACTATGGATGTTTAAATTTCGAAGAAGTTACAGAATTCAATATGTTTAGATGGAAGGAACTTAAAAGACGATAAGAACTTCAACTTCAATTTACCACCCTACTTCTTCGGTTTGTGAGAAAGCTAATTATCAAGGGGATTTAAGTGACTTCAACTTTCTGCTTAAATACCCTCTAATGAAAACAAATGTATTTTGTTATTATTCAGTTCAAAAAAAATCAAAATCTTAATAACGACAAAATTATCGAATTTTAATATTTAATTTCTAAGAAGTTAACATTTCAATCAAATAATAATTCCAAAGAGTTTATTTTGAATTAGTAAGCGATCAAACATAAAAAAAATATATAAATTCCCACAACATGAAATTTCTCCACAACTATTAATTCTTTGGAATCGACTTCCTCTGTTCCTTATAAATGAAACAAACGAACTAAACAAGAATTTAACCTTTATGTATTATTCTTTTCATTACTCAGTAAAGAATGTTAATTCACATGTGTATGAAAATTTTGTTAACATTGATGGAGTTAATCACCTTAACTAATTTTTAAGAAGCAAATTCCAAAAATTATTTCCAATTTCAAGTTTACAATTGTAACACCCGGTAATTTTGAATAATTTTTAATTAATTTAGAAAATAATTTTTAATGTTAGAAAATTAAAAATAATATTTTAAATATTAATTGGGTAATTAATAAATGTTTTTTAAGTGATTAGAGTGATTAATTAAGTGGAAATGGAAAATAAAATCGGAATAAAAAAGAAGATGAGGGACCTGTCGTTTGAAGCTGATAAACAAGTGACAAGTCGTTCGGAAGAAAAAAGACTGTCGTCCGTATCCTACGGCGGTCGTCTGTGTACTCTGTGCAACAAGGCAAACGGAAATGACGCGTCGTCTGGTTTGGGTCGGTGCTGTCGTCCACGAGCTCTGCATGTCGTTCGTGTCATGCGCAGAAGAATTTCCTCTAAAACGCTGCCGTTTCATGTTGGCTTCAAAGTCAACAGAACCCATCCCTCTTTCACCAACTCTGATTTTTCTCAGATTTTCACTTTTTTTCTCAGCCCATACTTCTTGGTTTTCAATATATTTTTCTTAATTTCAACACTCCTGCATCCCTTATTCAGTGATATCTTCACGTTTTTCTCCATATCATTCGTCTTCCTCATTGAAACAAGGTAAGAACACACTCTCTCTCCCCAGTTCATGATTTTCTTCATTTTTAAGATTGAGCTCCTGTTTCATGGCTGTGATTTTCGTTTGGCTTGATTTATAGGCAAGTTTTAGAGGTATTTTGGTGGTTTTTAGTGGGTTATGATATACAAAATAGGAGAGTGAAGGTGAGGAATCGGATGAGGAGTTTGTGAAGGTTGTTTGGCTAAAAACTAAGATGTTTGGGACTGCTTTGGTTGTTGTGAATTTCTGGAAATGATGGGAGGTACTTTTCGTGTTCTGGGTTGTTGGGAGACATATATATGATGTTTTGGTTGGAGAAAAAATGGAGGAAAAATCAGGTTTAGTCGTGAGGGACCATGTGGTGTAGTTTTAAATAAAAAGGGCCAAAACTAGACTTGTGCAAATTCTGGAATTTTTTGAGGAGATGAACTTGATATTTTATAAGTTGGGGAAGCATCCTTTTGAAAAGTAGAAAACCATTTTTGTAATTTTAAGAAAGCTGAGAATAAATTTGTAATTTTAGTAAAGTTGAGGATTTAAAAATAAATTTTAAATACCTTGAGGAACAAATAATAAATCCTAAATATTTTAGGGACTTAAATTATAATTTGCCAAGTCTCGGGAACTAAAATATAATTTTACGTAGATTTTGAATTATGAATTAAGAATGATAGAATATCATTTGAAATATATTTTTGGGGATCTTTTGAGGGTCCGAATATGCATTAGCATTGCATAGCATTTGGCACATCTATAGTACCACATTTCGACTTGTTCATTTATATATATGTTGATATATATAATTGTTTGTTCAGTTTCGTGTTCCTGTCAGCGACACCAGCCACTGACAAGTAAGGCTTGACTAACGTTGTGTGCTTGGATTTCTAGGTGAGTAGATATCAGCTTCAGACACATAGGCTATGTCTCGAAACTTTTATTATGTTTTTGTTGTGCTAAACATATAATTGAAATTGAACTAATTTAAGGATTGACTAATTAATAAACCAGTTATGTGTTTATTAATAAGTATTACGTTTTGAAGTTTGATATATATGTATTATATATCGTTTTACGAATTGGGTTTATTAATAAGTATTACGTTTTGACGTTTGATATATATGTATTATATATTGTTTTACGAATTTGATATTAATTGCATGATTTTATTTATACTATTTAATAGTATAACATGATTTTGGTTTTCCAATATAGGGCACCCTTGCTACAGGTAGTAGTAGCATTTGGTAACCAATGCATTGAGAAATCTCAGCTACCAGGGATGCCGGTAGTTATGTATTCTGATCCAATACATGATATTATTAGTGATTAGTGGCGGAGTCCACATCACGTATGTTTAGTGTTGTATGCACACATTGATATGGTATCATATTTATGATATATGTTTTGACTATGAAAATGTATTCAATACGTTTTTTTGTGCCTGTTGGTTGCTTTGTCTACGAACGGTTTGGAAAATAATTTTCGAACGCTACTACGTATTAGGGGGTGTGTGTGTGTGTGTGTGTGTGTATATATATATATATGTCTACCTATATTGCATGTGGTAGTTTCTGAATTGTTTTCAAAACAGTCTTTGTGAGGCACGTATGAGGCGATCTGGAGTGTTATTCTTCATTGGGCCCTGACCCCCTTTATTTCTCTGTCTATGTTGATCTTTATATCTCAGGTTCACGGATTTTGGCTTCAGCAACCTTTCCACATCCTGATTGCCAGTGATGTGTCTCTTGGTTAGTGATGCCCTTTTGTCCAGGCTATTCTTTTGTATTGTTAGAGTTCCACACCAGGATGCTGTAGGGTTACGAGTTTTGTCATTTTGTATTTGATATTTACACTTATGTTATCTTTTTGGACATATTCATTATTTGATTTGTGATATTTATTTTACTACTTATGTTTTAAATGATAAATATTTTCGTTGAATGTTTTTAAATAATAACTAAATATTTTAGGTAGTAAGTTATGATACATGGAGGCTTGTGTGAGTCGAGCAGGGCTTCCACAAAATTTTTGTCTCGTACGCCCATTTCGGCCGATTTTGGGTCATGACAACGATATTGAATAACCGATGGAGAAAAGTAGGAATTGGTATCAAGGACAAAAGGAAATTGCAAAAAAGTTACACCTGTCCTTCAGCAATATTTCAAGTTTGAAGTAGTGAACGCGCCTAATAAAGAGGGCGAAATTAAGGGAAAAAAAAGAAACAAATAAAAATAATATTAGTATCATCCTTTCTAATTTTTTTATTAAACTAATTTATAGTTCTTTCCTTCTTTTCCCCTTTACATTGCTGCAAATCAAATTCTTTTCCACATTTTCCAATAAATCTTAGTTATTCAGAAGCCGGAAGAGAATAGTGTTGGAGTGATTTTCATAGAGGTCAGTCAGATTTTCTTTCTTAATTAGATTTCTTAAACATATGTTCCAAATTCTTTTTATTTATGCTATAGACACATTTTAATCTACTTGTACTGCATGTATTGTAGACTATAGTGGCGTTCTATTTTATGACAACTGTTTCTTTCTTTCTTTGATGAATTTATATATTGGCATGTCTTCATAATATATAAATTATCATATCTGTATTAACTACACATGTCCAACTATAACTAATAGCTTATAGATTAATGTGTCAAATTCATATGATCACAAGTTCTGCATATATAAAGTGTTATGTTATTTTCATCAATTACTATTAACCTGCAACCATCTTGACTGCTTCCTACCTTTGTGAGTTATTCTGTATTTCTTTCTTATTGTTGTTACAAATTGTTCATAATATTTTTTATTATGTTTGTAGTCTTACAAATATTGATTTGGTATAAGTTGTGGACGATGGTGTTTAATATATTTTGTACATTTGGTGCCATTTTTGTGAATCCCAAGTTGTGTGTTCCGAATGCCAAAATAGTTAAATCCGAAGGAAAGATTTGAAAGAATTGATAGAATTACTTGTAGATGCACATATAAGTGAGGGTAGTAGTAGTAGTAGGTCTGCTTCGTGGATAAAACCCTGCTTGTCAAAAGAGAAGGTACTATCTTGTGTTAAAAAACTAATATTTCAATAGAGCAGTTTATAAGCGAGTATAAACAAAGATTCATTTTATAAACAAAGATTCATTTATCTTTTTGTTTTAATGACAAGCTTCGAAGTAGGTTTCTTACTTTTGAGCTTACGAGGAAAATTTGTTAATGTCCTCTAATGTAGGAGTTCATATCCTTCTTTTTTTTTTCCCTTTCTTAACACCATTATATCCTGGTGATATCTTTGATCTTATTATTTTTATCAGAGAATAGATGATTATATACATTAGCTGTGATAGTTAAATGACAAAACCAAAATAGAATTCTTCTTTTATTTTATTCCACAGATTTAATTGTCTTTGCGCAAAAGGATTTCTCATGAAATTTTTCAACCATGCGACGAATTTTCTACATGTTATTACATATTGTTTGTATTTGGTTCCAACATTGTGATAAGTATGCGACGTTTGACTTTCAGTTGAAGATTTGAGTTGTGCCCATTTTCTTTCCACCTACTCATTTGATCGTCATACTTTATTTCCACTCTCACTTTCATAATCCTTTCATACTACTCCAATTCATGATGATCTCATGCCAACTTTTCTAAATAAAAATCAATTCCTCCATGTTTTTTAATCCAAGAAGTTATATTCATTGTGTTGTAATTAGACAATATTACAACTTTATTTAAAATACACATATTATTTGTTCATTCAATATAATATATATTTGTATTTGTTTTACTTATTTATACTTTGTACTACTTGTCTCTTACTATTGCCTTTTTTTATTACGGTTTTGGCAAAATGTTATTTATATTCAGTTAATTTTACCTTTGATTTGCCATATAACTTAATTGTATTAACATGTCCATTATTTTTTTTTTACCTAACTTCAATTTGATGTTTACTCTACATTGATTATGTCATATGTAACATAAATCTTCCATGGTTTTCAGCTTAAGAAATTGTGTTCATGGTGTTGTAGGCTGGTAATATTACCAGTCTATATATATTATCTTACAGGTTATAGTATTACAACTTTATATAAAGCTTACGCGCCAAGTTTTATTCAAGTATATTGAGTAAATATAAAGTTCTTATTCTATGCATGTTATTTTGCTTGGACAGTGTTTGCACTTGAATTTGGTTAATTCATGCCCATATTAGTAGTGTTTGCACTTGAATTTGTAAGTATACAGTGTTCTCACATCATTTCCACAGTGTTTGTACTTTAATTCATAATTGCAGTGTTTGGACAGGCAATGAATTTTGTTAATGAGCTTCTTATTAGTACGTTCAAACTGGTCTCTTAACAAATAAAGTTTATACGTGCTCGTATGCGTCCAATTCATTTAACTTGAATTTTGTTAATCACAAACATCTTATCATCTAATGGTACTAATATCATTCTTGTATTCAATATTGTAAAAGGAGAAACGAATTCATTACTTATAAAGTTCTGCTTCTGTTTACGATATTATGACTTCTCATAAATTCAATCTGCAGGAACCTCCTCCAACCAAAGAACTTCTATGGATGGCACATTTAGTGATTGATAAATTTTGTAAGTTTATGTAACTGCTAATAATCTTGACTATATTGTGATAAATAAAATGTCATCCAAAACTTCGTAAACTTCATTAAGAGTATACCATGTCAACAAACACCTCTGTTTAATAAGTTGTTGTCTTTTATTATTTTTCTGTTTAGTTTCTTCAAATATTAGGAAAATTAGTTGTCTTCGAAATTGATAGTTGTTGTAAGAATTTATAAATTTTCTTCCTATTTTGTTCGAACTCGCGACTTTTTCCCCTGATATAAGTTGGCCTCAAGATTGATAATTGAAAAAAAAACCATGTAAAGGTAGACTCCTCTGCATAAACGATCTCTTTTCCCTCTTATATTTTCCTAAATTACGCTATAGTTGTTGTATTAGTTTGTTTGGAATTAATGCAACCTTTTTCTGTGGGTTATCTTCCAAGTTAGGAATGCAATGTAATTTCGCAAACTGTGTTGTGTTTTGTCCATCTTTTTATTAATTACAAATGGCCTTGACCAAGTTTGATTACAAACCTTTTTTTATTTATTTTCCAGCTACCTCAAAGTTTGTTGTATACCAACTATTATCACAAACGATTGCCTTCCCCACGCAGTAAGACACACATTATTGGATTATTTTACCGGTAACTTATTATCTCTACACCGTTCTTCAGGTTAGTAGTTGTAGATGTTTCTAACTATTAAGTTTTGAAAATTTCATTCTTTTCGATATCATCGATCTTGCACATTACATTAGTGTTTTAATTTCATATGCCATTTATTTTATCTACTTATTTTTAGCTACTTAAAGTAATTTTAAATAGTGTTTTATCTACTTATTCGCTTAGTCTACTACATATATTCTAGAATTAATAATTTTGAATATTTTGTTTAAACCCCTTACTCCATTCTTATTGCTGCCGTGTTTTATTCTATGAGAATAAAGAACTCACAGTTGACAACAAATTCACAAACCTATTTACTAGCAATTTCCAAGAAATTGACAACGATTGCATCGTACGTGCTCAAATTAATTTATGCAAAATATATTCTACTTTTAAAAGATTAAATATTTACACAATTAATTCACCAACTATCTTCTCAACAATTATTTACAATTAGAAAGACCAAGTATTTATGCATTTTAAAAATTAGGGTTCCATACTTACTGCATCGGTATTGCATTTACCATCCTAACATAATTTTACAGTTTGAACTCAGGTATTGGAAAAAAAAACATACTGTCAAGTATACCGATCAAGATAGAATGAATAAGAAAAGGATGGTCAAGAAGAAACAAGAACGTTGGGTATTTGCTGGAAGCAGTTCAAGAGACACCAACCAAAAAAATGAATATAGTATAATTGGAATTATCAATTATGAAGAAATTTTCCACACAACCAACCCTCAACTTAAAAGAAAATTGCCCAAAAATTTCAAACGGCTCCCCAATGCAATGCGAAAGAAAATTCCACTATCAACCAGCACTCACTGTAGAAAAAATACACAAAATGAAGATGCTTGGAAGAGAACAAAAGAAGGAAAAAGCAAACACCAACTATTCCATTCCATTTACCACTACCCAGATACTGCAAATTTGCAAAGCTAAACTCTTTGGACATGAAACA
>CAODLS011215326.1:0-11112 GCA_948243855.1 Flueggea neowawraea
AAATGGCAACTGTAAGAGTTCCCACTCAATGCATGGTGAATGCTGCACCACAAAACCGGTTGACCAGTGCCATTGTCAAAGCTCCAAGTTCACTAGGATCAGTAAGGAGCATCTCCAGGTCATTTGGACTGAAATGCTCACAAAATTTCAAGGCATCAATGGCAGTTTACAAGGTCAAGCTGATTGGACCAGATGGCGAGGAAAATGAGTTTGAGGCCCCGGACGACACTTACATCCTGGATGAGGCCGAGAGTGCTGGAGTTGAGCTGCCATACTCATGCAGGCTGGAGCTTGCTCAACATGTGCCGGGAAGTTGGAATCAGGTGTGGTGGACCAGTCGGACGGTTCCTTCCTGGATGAGAACCAAATGAAGGAAGGCTACGTGTTGACGTGCATTTCATACCCAACTTCAGATTGTGTCATTCACACCCACAAGGAAGGTGATCTTTATTGAGTAACATTTCTGGAGAGAGAAGTGGCAGTGGAGTTCGGTTGCGTAGACATGTTATGGATTAGTGTGGTGATGAATGTGGACTTTGTGATTCCTTGGTTTATGAAAATGTTCTACCAAATGGATATCAAATTTAATTAGCTTTTATTACGTTGTTTCGTTGCATGGAGGATTTGTTTTGCCTCTTTATTCTTGCGGTTCAACGGTTCAACGCTTGCATGAGCTTGCATCTGACTCAGGACCTTATCCCTCTGTCTTTTCAGGTTTTTTTCCTCGAAATGCTTCCAAATTTATGATCTGTGGCTCCATCTATTAACTATAGTAGGAAATCGGGTCTAATTGTCATTGGATTGGTAATTAACGATTTATGTTGTTGCGTTTATGTCGTGAAATATGCAGATATAACACAAAATTACAACACAGAAACGTGATACGTAACACAATTACAACACGTGAACATAACACAATTATAATATATGATCATACACGGCTTTGAATATTCATAAGGTCATTAATATCATCAGTACATATATTAAAAGTTACATTGGATTTATAGAGTTGAAATGTGACCCGTTGTTTGATAGACAACTAATGTGATTAGTTGATGTGAATGAAACAATTGTGTGACAGATAAATTGGATTGTGACGTGGTATGGAAATAATTGTGTGATTACGTTTCCATTGGAAAAAACAATGGAAACGTAATTTAGAGCAAAGTTTGTATTAATTCTCCGTCAAATTAATGGAAATTCTGACAATGTTAATTTTCGTGTCAGATTTGTTATATGTTCTAAAGCTTGTATTTTCCTGAAAAAACTTTAAAATTGTCATAGAAACGTAAATTAGAGCTTTAAAATTGTCATAGAAACGTAAATTAGAGCAAAGTTCGTGTTTTTTTTAATACTGAAAAAAATATGAATTGCAACAAAATTCGTGTTTTTAATTAAATTAGCCTATATTGATAAGAGTTATTGTTATTGGAATTTAAAAGAGTTAGCTAAATTAAAGATTGAATTAAAATTGATCACTTGATTTATTTATCCGTTGATTTGGAATTATTGTTCGATTATGACTTTTTTTTATATATAAGAAGATTAGGACTTCTTTACAGTTCAAATAATTATCACAACAAAAATTTAAAAATTTTATTCATCTTTTTAAGTTTTTTTTTTCAGAAAGTATACTAAGAAAAAATTAAAAGATATCTGTTTTATTTATCGTCTTATTAATTTAAATTGTGATAAAAAAAATTAAAATTATCCATGTTTTTAATCAACTGAAAGTGTCCTAATAAAAATTTATTTATTGTGTTCGTATTCTTAAGTAACTGAGATTATCTTGTTAATTTTTTTTGTTTACCACAATAAAGCTATGAATTACAATGTTTTAGGGTGATTGCGTACACTTTGTTTCCAACTAACTTCAAAAATATTTTTTTTGTTAAATTTAATTAATATTAATACAATAAATATACAAAATGATTTATTTTATAAAATTATTTGTAATTAATAAAAAGTATCCTAAAAAATTTTAAAAATATGTCTTATGCATATATTTAATTATATGAAATTATATTAATAAAAAATTTAAAAATTATCTACTTTACTTTTCTTTTTAAGAAATTAAAATTATCTAAAAAAAGTTTTTACTTCCGGAATTAATGAATAAGAATCAATATTTCTTAAAATGAATCAATATAAACAAAATTTGAATCATTAAAAATAATTTTTAAAATATGGTTTACTAAAAAAAAATAAAATGATGTTGATTCGGTACTAAAATATATTTGATACCATATACTAAGCCCCAAAGCAGAATTACTATATACATCCCACCATATATTCGAAATAATATTTTTTTAAAAGCTATTAATTTCAACCTTCTGCTATAATTTAAATAATAATATCATATAATTTTTTACCAAAATATGTGTCTATTTCATTTTTTAGAGAATAGAACACGGCTCAATGCACAAGTGTGTAATATAAGTATAGCCTAAACATCACTCATAAGGTTTGATGCAATTTCTAAACACCATGAGATGAACCTAACCATTACATAGTAACTATCTGGCCTTCAAAACAACTCGAAACACAGAAGAAATTGCCATTAAATATGATGATGACACCCAGATACAGAGAACCTGCAGCCCATATGTACTCATCGAAGCAGCAATGCTTGATCACGTCTTTGGTATTGTAAAAGGGAAAATCACACTTTTATTTCAAAATAAAATATTAATTTTAAAAAACAGTCTTCCTTTAAAGATATTCTCTTAAATAAAAATACGCATAAAATTTCTCACAAAAAAGTACATTTTAAATATCTCCAAAAATTTACAAAGATTTCCAAAAGTAAAAATGATTTTATTTTCAAATGTCTCCCAAAAAATTCTAAATTTAACATTTTTCAAAAAAAAATTTTAAAAAATATCGGTTATCAATAAAAGTTTGAGTGTCTTTATATTTGTAAAAACTAAAACTATAAATACATTTGTCAAAATCAGCATTATTATTTGGGAGAGCATAATTTCATAAATTGTAAAATGAGACAAAGTTGTGGGCTTTTACCAAACTCTTGCTCATCTAGGCACCACAAAGTTGTAAATTTAAGCCCATATTGCACGAACCAAGAAAATCACATGAAAAATTCAAGTACCGAGGGAAAAGTAACGACAACAAAATTGCTGAGCAATGTCATGAAGACCTCGTTGGAATCATAAGCGTTCGCAACAAGTTGTGTAAACGACGGTCATCATCGACTCCAAGATCTAGTTTGATGGAACTAAAAAGAACGATATAAAAGAAAAGGACAACAAACAAAAAGGAACGGCGTATGCAATTGTGTAGTGTCATTAATCAACCTTTCCCATCATCCTCCCAATGAAATGGAAGAAATCACCTTCATCGTTCTTTTCTAAGGTGCGTGTACAAGAATCTCCCTCGAATTTCCACAGAAAGACGCATCAAAAAGGTGTTTAATTAAAGTATTATCAAGACTGATGGTTTAAAGATTAACTAGAGTTATTAACTCTAGTTAGTTAATTAGATTTAATCCAACAAATTTGCGGTGGAACATTAATAATAAATATGACATGATGCATAGAAAAACGTTAATGCAACACTTGGATTTAGCTCTTGGGACGGATGTATACGGAGACAAGGGGGGTGGTCAGGCACTCCCTTGCTACTTCTCATCCTTTTATTGTCATTAGAAAAAATAGACATTAGGTGCTCATATTTAGTTTGTTTATATATAGCTTTTAATCATATATATATAAAATAAATTTATTGATTATTATTTTAATATTTAAATATTATTATTTTGTTTTTATGCACTATTTATTCTCTGTTGTTTTTATACACTTTTCTTTTGTTTTTTTTTGTCTCCCAACAATTATGTGTTTTATCATTGAACAACTAATTATTTACTTAAATTGTCCTCTCTTAAACTTTGCTTTCTTATTCATATCTATGATTTTAATTATTAATAAATATGTTATTATTGATTCAAAAAAATATGCATATATGCAATAATTTTAACATGACGTTTAAAACATATAATAAGATCAGACATCATTTTTTTAATAATAATTCAATTTTTATAATGTTTATGGTAAAATTATTTTATTATTACTAAAAAATATTACTATTTAAAATAAATATTAGTTTTATTAATTATGATAGTCATAAGACCATATTAATTCAACACCCATTATATTAGATCCCGACTCCGCCACTTGCTCTTCCCCCAAATTTGCATCATGGCATATCGCAAACTAAGTTTAGTCCAAGTCCAACACATTCTGGGAAAAAAATTGGAACGTTTTTTTCTTCAAATCCATTGTCAATTGACGATATTAGTCAATTACAAGAAATTGGACTCCTCTTTCTTTCATATTCCTTATACTTGAAGTTGCTTTTTGTATACGTTTCTCCATTTTCCATTTACTATTTTGCATTCATTTTTCTTCTCTAAAATGGACATCAAAACAACAATTTTTGGATTAACGATGTTAAAATCAACTTTACAATATGAAATCAATTCAAACTGTGGTCTTTGTTAAGAAAAAAAAAATATAAAAGTATGAAAAGAGTTTACATCTAGTAGGGTCATGAATAGCGACTGGATGCTTAGCCATATTTCCACATATAGCACCAAATTGTTTTTGTGAAAGGGTTTTGCCTAGTAGCATGACTCATCTTAATGTCATTCTTTGTAATCGCTCCTACTTGGATAATGTTGGAGTTTTTAAACGCTATTTTCATGCCTTTTCACTTCATGTCCTTTTGCACTTTTGATCATCATTGAACATTTCTTTCTGCGAATACTTTCCCAAAAGTACAACGTATTTTAACACAATTCTTTCGAAAAGCCATAGAACAATTTAGGCTTTCTTCCTTCCATAACAGTGACGATATCATGAAATGGTGGATGAAGATCATTTCAATACACAGCATGCCAAAGTTAATCAATTAATTATAGTCTGCTGGTTAGCTACTTTCTTTCGATTCTTGTCATCATTTTATGAATCCCTTTGTTTACTTGGAGTGAAGATAAAGACTGATTATTAAAAAAAGCTATCATTTAACCTTACAAATAGGTTAATGATCTTAGTTGTATATGAGATTAATCTAGCTAGAGTTAACTTTTCATTTACAAGTAATCAGCAATTACTTTTAGAATTATGGTATTAAAGGAACATTCGGGATAGATTTAGCACTTGTAAAATTTCGAGTGTTAGTAAAAGTATGGTACAATTTTGGGAAATTTTCATGTTTACGATTTCTTGTTAATGTTGTGCTATGATGTCCATATTGACAATAGTCAAAGTCAAGTTCGCTTATAAAAAATAACGCATTCCTCCCTTAACTCATTATAATATTTTTTAAGGACAATTATTTCGACTTACTGTCTAGAGTAGATAATACTTGGTCGAAGTGGCTCTAATAATCGTTGTCTGTGAGAATTGTGATGATCTTAATCTCTTAGCCTTGACCATCGAAGATAAATACAGCTTATAATTAAGCACTTTTATTCCTTAATTCACCGATTAAAATGGACAATACATTGATAAGGTAGACAACTGGTAGAGATTATTATTGAACCATGTAGAGCCCAATTATCAAAGAATATGAGTTACATTATATTACAATTAAAAAAGTCATTTTTGACGGTGTAATTAACCAAATTATTAGTATGTAATACACTTAATATATTCATAGGTTAATTAATGGAAGTATTACATCATAATTAAATAAAGGGAAAATAATTTTCAAGTTCTTTAGGTTTGTACATATTAGTAGGTTAGTTTTTGTGCTTTTTTTTTGAGAAAGTACATTAGTCTTTTATGCTTTTTTTAGACTAACGGCTTTAACGAAAAAACAAAGTTACCGAATTATCTTTTCTTAAAAATAAAAACCGACATATCCAATCCTTATTTTCAATTTTGATTTCTCTTTCTTCTCTCTCTTTAAGATTTCTCTTCTCCCCCTTCATCCTCTCTTTTAACCAAAAACTACCAAATTGAACCATTTAGTCAAACCAAACCAAATCAAATCAATTAACCCGACCAATTTTCCAAATTTATCATATATATATACCCCAAAACCAAGCATTAAAACTAACCTAACCACTTCTTCAAAAAACCAAAAAAACAATCCAATCCAAACCCAACCATTAAACCAACCCAATCCTTCTTCCACTTCTCTCTCTCTGAATCAAAACAACAAACCCTAATCCTCTCTTGTTCTTTCATATGGTCTCTTGGTCTCTCTATCTCTATCTCTCTCTCTCTCTCTCGCTCTCTCGACGCTCTCACATGGTCATAATTTTATCTACATTATTTGGCTTTCTCTAGTCACTTCCTCATCTTTCTCTCTCGTTCTCATCATATTTGCTCAAGTCTCCTACCCCAATATGTTCTCTTCGTCGACGTAACCCTTATCGCGTTCTCTCTCTCTCTCTTTGATGCGACCCACCTTGTGTTCTCTCTCTCTTCCATGTGACCAGTGCCAAGGAGGTTTCAGTTCTCTCCCTTCATCCCCTCTTCTCTTTCTTGTCTATTGTTGTCTCTCTCGTATCTCCTTTCTCTCTTGGAACCAAAACGAAGAAGAATGAATCTCCTTTCTGGGTTTTTGGGTTTTCTTAACTGGAATATCCTTTCTCTCTGTCATGTTTGGATCTCCTTTCTCTCCGTCATGGTTTCTTCATTTTCTCCTTCTTGTTGTTTCGAATTGTTCCAAATCGTCGTTTAATTTGCATGACTGTTGAGGAACTTGTTTAACTAATTCTGCTACAGTTGCTTAAAATTGAAATTTAATGTTGATTTTCTAACTATTTCTGTTATGGTTGAGATATTTTGAAAGAATAGAAATGAGTTGGGGGGGGGGGAGTTGTGGAGGCAATTTGAGTTGTTTTTACAATTTTGATTTGCTTGGTGATTGTTGTTGTGGAGGCAATTTGAGTTGTTTTTATAATTTTGATTTGCTTTGTGATTGTTGTGGTGGTGGAGGCAATTCAAGTTGTTTTCACTCAAAGAACAAAAACGAAAAAAATGATAAATGTTAGGTTCATTTTCAATTTTGATTTGTTTGGCGAGGCAATTTGAGTTCTTTTTACAAATAATGATAAGGATTTATAAGACGAAAAAGAAGCTACACAAGAGAGATAAAATGGTCATAAAAAATTTATTTTATGTAATTTAATTAGACAAATTATTGTTTTACTAAAAAAATATTAATGGACTATTAATAAAAAAATTTAAGTATAACTCTATTTTAAATTTTAAAAATATATCTGTCTTGAACTAAAAATATGAGGGCTAATTTAATTATATAGACAAACTTAAAAACTTGAAAAATATTTTCTCTTGAACAAATTATAGGAACGTGGGAATGTGTGAGACAATGTTGAGGACAAGACACGTGGGGGGATGCTGACGTGTGAGCCGACCTTTCTTGATCCGAGCGACGAAGGCGCCTGTTTGACGGTGGCTAACACGTGCGCTCTCCTCAGATTCCGGTCACCATATCCTCTATTATTTTATTCATAATTTATTAGTAGATTTGATTAATTAATTAACAATTTGGTGGCATTAGTGACTTCGTTTTCAGCTCCAACGGTGGTGGCCATCAACTTCTTTTTGACTTCTGAATCACTTTTTCAATTCTTTACGAACTTTTTTCTGTCGACCATCAAATGTTTTCGTGACACGTGTCAACACTATGCCGTCTTTTCTAAGTTGGTACAAGATATTTCTATTGTTAATCTATAGTTATTCACATCGAATATGGCAGCGTAACCTATAGTTAGACACATCCAATATTGACCATCTTCATGAAGGTTATTTCCTATGAGGATACCCGCAATAGTTAAATTTATTCAAGGTATAAACAGTCTAAACTATCAGTAAAGTGGGTTTAATTTATTATACTCCACTCTATTTCAATTTTATTTACAATTGTTTCAACCTCTCAAGATTTAATACATTGAGCTCATAATGTCTATCACACATAATTATTAATTTATTAATAAATTAAATTATTAAAATTTATCTATTAAAAGTAAGATTTTAAATTATAATTAAAATCAAAATACATAAAATTAAATTTACTAAAATTAAATTTCAAATACATAACATTTAATTTTAAAATACGTTAAATTAAATTTAATCCTACACTACAAAAAAAATTAATCTAGGAAAAAGAAAATCTAGGAAAAAAATGTCTCTACACTACATCATAATTAATCTAGGAAGTCAACATACATTTTAACAATTTCAAAATATTTTTATGCTAATAAAAATTGTAAATATTATTAAAATATTTAAAAACAAAAAGAAAAAAAACCCCTGCAATACACTTTTTTTTTAAAAAAAAGGAAGAGGGGCCCAATTGGATCTCTATTCCTGACATTCAACCATGTAATATTTATTACACGATTCAATGATTTGGCTTTTCAACTCTCTCTACAATAGGAAGAGAGTTGAATGAGGGTGAACTAGAGGGCCTCACACCCCCTCTGTTTCACCCATTATTGACACTCTCATGGTATTGGCAAAAAAAAAAACATAAAGTCCAACTAATTTAACCAATATTATAATCTTCAAAAAATTAATTAAATTTTAAAGAAGATACTTATTAAAATGTAACAAACTAAAATATTTATACATCTTAATCGGAAGTTATTTCCACTCTTTTAAAAGAAAAAGAACGAAATTCATTTATTTATGAATTATAAGGTATTTTGTTTCTAATGGGCTCAACTTCGATACTAAAAGGGGAAAGGGGTCACGAGTTCGGTTTTTGACAAGAGCAATTAAGATGATTTATATAAAAGAAAAAGGTATTGTATTGTATATATGTATTTAATTAAAAAAAACTCCTTGAATCTTCCATTATGCTTTGTTTGACTAGAAAATAAAAATATTTAATTCTTAAAAAATATATAGTTTTTTTTTTATTATGTATCTCATCGATTACATTTACCAATATATAATTTACATATGTTTTCTACCATTCAACGAACTAAAACTAAACATTATTACTATGCTATCTTAATCACAAAATAGTGATTAGTATAAGTATATTCTTTTTAAAAAAGCTTATATTTTTATTTTTTATTATTCAAAAGTATTATATGCTATACAAAATAAATACCTCTCCCAAATGAATACGGCAATCTTAAGCTTGATAAAGATCTAATTTATGTCACTTTTATCAAATCAAATACTCCTTCCTTGTCAGTTTCTGTTTGAGTTTGGTAGAGTTGCCGCCTTGGTAGTTGTTCCAATAGCCAACCTCTATCTTCACATCCTAGTGGTGAAGGCATATATATATATATATATATCTTTCTTAAATATCATTATTGATCTAGTTGAATTTCTGTTACAAGAAGTATAGAAAGAAGACTGAAAAATATATCATACAATCGAAAATGATGGGCAAGTAAGTTCAAAGCTCGACATCCCTATCGGCTATCGTGCAACATACCATTCTTGAAAGATAACAAGTCAAAATTTTCAATCAACACTCAAATAAGATGGTACACTTAACTCTTAACAACTTCAACTTGGATGTGATTTGCAATGGCGTGAATAAGGTCTACATTAGTTAGGTCATTTGAGCTAACTTCACCAATCAGGCATTTGTTCATGACAAATAATTTATTATACTCTAATAAAAAAAGATTGCACATTGATTAAGAAGATTGTAAAACTAAAGAAAGATTGTACCTCGATTAGGATGATTGTAGAACCCTTTTACACTATATATATAACGTACTCAATACCAAATAGGAATATACATATTTTTACTATAAACGAACCTAACCGCCAAAGTTTCCATGAAAAAAAAAAAGAGTTTATGTCGGTAAAATCACCTGTGAACACAAGCAAGATAGATAATATTCCATCACATGAAAAAGTCAAACGCGTTAGCAATCAAAACGAGACTACAAATCGCTACCAATTAAATAACACAAATCATGGTGGATCCTTGTCAGCAATCGAAACTTAAAGTTTACACTTTACATACGCTCAAGACATACTTGGTGTCTTCAAGTAACTACAACACCACCAAGTAGTGGTTGTTCTTGTAGAGGTGGTGGTGAAGTTGGTGGTCTTGGTTTAAGCAAGATCAGATCAGTTATGGCCACTTGCTTTGCCCTTTTGAGACTGCTTTTTGTGCTTCTAGTTCTATCAGGTTTGTTCTTGTTTTTTAACTTTGTCTTCAAAAGTTTTCTGCTTGGTGGTTCCCAAGAAAAAAACACTTGAATTCAAGAAAACGAAAGAAAGTTTAAGCTTTTATGTTCTCTTTTAGCTTTTGTTGTTGACCCAGAATTAGAATTGTATTTTCTAAATTGGGTCTGAATCCTTCTTCTTTGTTTGCTTTAAATGAAAAAAAAAAAGATGGATGTTCTGTTTCTTCTGAATTACATGCAATAGGCATATCAGTATTGTTAATTCTCTCGAAGTTCTTTTTCTTCTTGATCTGTTCATAATTTTGATTGAATGTTTTCTCTTTTCTTCATTGGAGGCTTGGAGTTCATTGTGAATGGCACTGGAGTTGAAGAGATCTTAATAACCTTTCCAATAATTGCAGCAGGATATTCCATGCTGATAGTTGTTCTAACTGATAATTTTTGCCCAAAAAAAGGAATTTTCTTAATAAAGATTAATTCTTCTTGGTATTCTTGAGGTTTCTGAATTCTGATAAGTTGACTATCTGAATTCCTTCTTGAGCATATTATGTTTCAATTCAGATGGGTATCTTAATTAAGTTGTGACCAATTCAATAGCTATGTTTTCTGCAATTTTCAGAGGTTACTTACATCAAGTTGAGCATTTCTTAGTTCTTTTTTTTTAAAAAAATTATGTGTTTTTCCATCATGTTATGAGATTCATTGTTTGATTCTGCTTCCAGATTCAACCGTTAAAATTCTCAGCCTTAGTGTTGGAATCAACTATGGCCAGATTGCCAACAATTTGCCCTCTCCCTCTCGAGTCGCAATCCTGCTTCAATCTGTCAATGTCAGCAGAGTAAAACTCTATGATGCGGATCCAAATGTTCTACTTGCCTTCTCCAATTCAAATGTTGATTTCATTGTTGGACTAGGAAATGAGTACCTTCTCAATATGACTGACCCTGTAAAAGCTCAAA
>CAODLS011215343.1:0-12985 GCA_948243855.1 Flueggea neowawraea
CCTGAAACAAGCCTTGTGATAGACTTTGTTGTCAGCAGTGAGTTGATCCACCAAATACACAGTCTTCTCACATGCCTTGCACTTCTGGGTTGTCCCTGCAAAAGTTGCCATGCTAGCTCTACAGATACACAAAGCAAAAAACCCTTTTTTTTTCTTAAACCCAAATTCTCAGAATCAGATAAGCGAAGAGAGAGTTAAAGATAGTGACAACCAAAAATCAAAACCCCTTAACTTGTGTTTGTAGAGGGTGGACTTGAGAGCTCTTTTGGACTAGTGCGTGCTGTCTGAATGGAGGGCTTTTTGGTAATTCCGGGGTGCCAAGTATTGAAAGTACGAATCCACCCCTTAGGTTGAACGGGTATCTTAGTTCTGGCTAGTGATCAAAGACGGTAAAATTGTAAATAAAAATCTAGGAAGTAGATTCGCACATGTCGTTGTTTCAACGTGTTCGGGATCTTAAACCACTCTCTTGCGAAGCGCGTGTTGATGATCTCCTCTAGTAAGCATAAAGATAAAGAAAATGTGAAATGAACGCGCCTGGATAGAGATTAGGGGTCGGAAGGTTGAGAGATAAACATTCTCTCAGTAAAAACAATATAATAGGTGGACTTTGTGGGAGTGTGGACCTGGCAATCATAATGATGACGTGTATATATAATTTCGCTTTTTTATTTTTTTTGTCAATATTATAAAACTATAGAAAGACGGATAGAATCCACAGTGTGAACAACTCAACCCAATTATGCTCCTCTATTTTAAAATATTCTTTTTTCTATATACTTCTATATTCACAGTCAGAACATATTAACAAGTTATATAGTTAAAAATAAAAAGAATAATATATTTTTTTTAATTATAAACCTAGGAAGTAGTCAAATATAAAAAATTAATATTTGATATACTTATTTCAATTAAAAATTATGTGATTCCTTAACAATTAATGGATCTGTAAATCTTAGGGTATTCTCGTTGATTTCACCTGTTATGTTTCATCTTTTTATTCTAAGGTCGACTCTACTTTAGTCAAATTCTGACTTCGTCATTATTAACCAACTACTTAATTTACTAATATCTCGTTTCACTTATAACAATTTACTCAATTCATTGATAAATTTCTTTCAACAAAACAAATTATTTTGTAATACGTGTTATTAAATAATAAGTCCTAGAAGGTTAGGCTTGAGATAATTAGCTGAAGTTTCACAATTTAAAATGACGAGTGAAACGTCACACAACACCTTATTGGGTGCTAATTTATGGTTTAATCTTTTTTTTTTTAAATTATTTCTTCGTCATTTTTATGAGTTGTAATCAATATATATATAATAGTTAGAGAGTTTTTTTTTCCAAATTTGTAACAAATATCTCCTTAGTTGTTTGACAAGTGTCTACTTAATGACAAATTTGAGAAAACTCTCTAATTTTTTATATATGTATTGATTCCCTAACTTTTATATATATATATATATATATATATATATATATATATATATTGATTTTCTCGGTATGATTTCGCTATCCATTAAATTGATTTCAAATGATTTGTATGCGTATTCTGTTTTCATTTCTCTTCTAAATATAAAACAAAAAATGAGAATTTTTTGTTAGGTAATATATATTATATAAAATTTCACACATAAATATAGTTATATAAATTTAACGCTACGGTAAAAAATCTAGTCCGCAATTTTTACATTTAATTTTGTAATTACTAGGTAATTTAGAGTGGACTGGTCAAGTGTCAACGTGTTAGTCTTTCTGAAAATGAAAAATTATATATAAAAATTTTCAGCGATTTGATACTTTCGATCAAATTATGATAATACTCCCTCCATGCCGTAAAGATATGTCATCTTTCCTTTTTTTATTTGTCCAAATATATAGGTTTATTTTTATTTTTAGATTAGTGGTTATAAGATATTAGACCAAATTACCCTTATTTAAGTATGCATTACATAAAAGTTTTGAATTGGTGAGACAATGTGTAAGGTATATTAGGAAGTTTCTTTCAAAGTCAATGCTTTTAATTATCCCAACTAACTATTCGTAATATATGTGAGAAAAAATTATGACTTATTTTTATGGGACGAAAGGAGTATTACTTATATTGGCTTACATTAATGCACACACATGCATTCACTTGATTAATATTACAATATATGAATTAAAATATTTTATTTTGATGAATCTATACACTTCTCTAAGAAAAAAAATAACATATTGAATTTATGAAAGAATTATGATTAAAATTATGAAATTTCATAATAATTTTAAATATTTAATACTTATAGTTTCTCTCTTAATTTATCAATAATTTATTTTTTTTATTCAAGTACTTATTTTGAAAATATTTTAGAACAAAAAATGTATTATTTGTTAATTAAAATAAAAATATTGTTATTTATCGTGCATAGTAAGATTATTATGCTAGTTATTGGTTAGGTGGAATCTTGAAGACTATTACCTAATGTTGCTTCTATATTACTTCCCATAAATGGACTAGACAGTATAATTAAACAAGGTGATTTTGATTTATTAGGAGTATTAAAACATGAAATTTTGTATCATTAACATCTAAATCTTCTAAAATGGCTCTTATATGTTGGAATGTGTGAGAAAGTGGATGGGTGGGGATTATAAATTGCCACTTTTTAAGTTCAAAATTTTGATATTGACAACTGGTTTATTTTCCCTTTTTTTTCTGATTTCCATATCCAATGAATTGCCTATAAATTTTGACTCACTTTTTTTATTTAGAAAAACAAAATAATGTTGAATAATGGATTATAGATTACCCACTTTCTTTCTTGGTATTAAATGACCAATAAACTTTGTTTCTTCTTCCTTATTATTGGGTTCACCGTGATATTTCTCCATCTAGACCAACTCATCCGACAGAATCTCCACCGGTTGTTCTTTCTAATATGTAAAAGTGAGAAAAATACTCTAAATCCTAGTTGGAAAGGTTTGTGGTGCTTCCGTGAATGCAACATAACCTTCTCAGATTTCATCATCAACCACCATTTACAGTGGTATCTAGTGCTCACGAAAGCGTATAGACTTGTGTTCAAACTCGAGTGGTTGCCTATTGGTTACAACACACCTTGGTCACTCTAGCCTCATAGTGGTGCTACAAGCATTGGTAACTCCTCTCCTTCGCAATTGGCCAAAAATAATCACGCCCGTTGACGACCTACCTCTACCCTTGGGGTTTGGATTTCGTTCCCAACTCCTGTTCTAGCACCGACCATACTTCCCTCGATTTGTGACTCCTCCAGAGGTTACCACCGCTGGCCACCCCTCTCCTTCACAATTGGCCAAAAAAAGATCATGGTCGACTATCTTTCGCTATTCACCTAGCAAAACCCACTCACCTTGTAGCATCTACAATCATATATTAGCTGGGAGAAGAAGATTCAGCCGAGTTGGATATCGCCGATCAAGGAACGTACAAATGAACACAACATGAAGAAATTCGATTCAGACGCCATTAGATGTCCAAAAACAATACATATCATGGATAATTTTCCATGCATGTGAAACCAAATTTTTTTACAAGGCTAATAAAAGGACAATTTTTATTCAACATTAAAACCTGAGGAAATCATTCGAGACTAACAGCTTTGGAGACCAAGCATTGGATTACATGTATATTCACGTTATTGATCAGTCAAAAGCCAAACGATTCCGAAGTTGTTCACAGAAACCAAGCAAAATTTGCATGGCTGGGACCCCTTCATGCACTTTCTTCTGCTTGTTTCCTAGCCTCTTCCCGCATTACTGCTCTGACATAAATTTCATAGCAACACTCTAGGAAAATAACAGATTTATAAGCACATATAAAAGCACTGTTTTTTATAACCACCATAAATATAATATGACACATTCTCAAGTCCAATTTCGGCAATCAAAGCAATCATAAACAGAAGGAAACTCTACGAATACTTTCAAATTCTTAATGATAAGGAACTGAAACTTGAGAACAAAAGCATCAACGAGCCTGTGGGATCTGAGTCTTAAAATTCTAGTTATAAGACAAAAAAACACACTATTTTATGTAAAGCATGATAAAGAAGCAACATTCTCGTAGCAGAAGTACTGCATAATTGCTAAGCAACAAGTCTTGTAGTTACAAAGCTTGAAAAGGAACATTACAAGTTTAAGCCGACAATTATTACGGATATGAAAAGAAAACAAGGATGAAGATATTAGTACAAGCAATTTCACCAAATAAACAAATTAGAAATAGCTCCCATAATTGTAATGAAATAACACAGCTCTTTTCAAGTCATGTATTCAAATTGGTTCTGCACCAATTCAACAATAAAATTCTTTATTTACTTCTAATTTTTTAATCCTCACAAACGAAGTTTGCAATTATGGGGTTCTCTTCTGCAGTTTTCTCTTTTACCACCTAGAAAAAGCATTAGACATATGCACATACTGCCCTTTAAGAAAAATGGTCAATGTCAAATCACCCCATACCAATATTTAGGTTTAAACAAGAGCTAATAATCAATCTAATCACCAAATCCATGGGCAATTATTTACACCTAAGAACCCAATAGCATGGTTAGCTTCTGGGATTCATATGTTATCAAAAAAATAATTTCACCAAACAATAGACAGATGAAACAACTCTACAAATGACTAGGTTCAAGGTTATAGCAAAGGGCATGTGCATACCTGCTACAACAATGATTGTGAGAACGTCTCCTAATCTTTTGAGCTTCCGGACACTCTTCTTATGTGACTTGAATCGCTTGAGAACAGGGTCTTCCACCAATAGCTGTAGGGGTAAATGCCATTCACAAATGGAAATCAGCTAAAAGAAGTATCAGATCATGCCGTAACACAACAAAAGCACGAAACCTCTATATCTTTCCTAATCTCTTCAATTCAGCTATTCAAAAAGAAAGTAAAGCTCTTATATTGGGTCACAAAGTACAAAAAGGCCAACCCAAATGAAAGTGAAAAACATGATGCCACCCAGATGGGTTTCAGCTATTTAGTCTACAAACAAGCAAAAGAAAGGCGAAAACCTGAATTTGAAATCATGGGCGGTCATAGAAACTCACAACATTAATAACTACCAAATAAAGATGGAACTTTTACCACAAACCCTAACAAAACAATCACCACAACAAAAGAAAGAAACGAAAGGAGTCCGAAACTCACAGCTTTCTCACGCAGCCCAGGTTCAACGTGAAGTCCACGCCAAGAGAGAGCAAGCGCGTTCTCTATCCTCTGTTTTTAGTCCAATTTTTTTTTTAAAAAAACAGCAGGACATATCAAGCTAAATCAAACAAACACCAAGACATCAATCCAAACCGTCTTTAGTAACTAGTACGAATCTATAAGTACCTGATGATGAGATCTGAAGTGAGAAGAAATGGATGAATTTCTAAGCAATGACGCCATTGTCTGAGGAGATTTATTGAAAAGGGAGATCGGAGACGGCTGCTGCGCGTGTCTAGCACAGAATGAGACCACTGAACTGAACAATCTCGCTTTCAGGCCTATTGGGATGTTGATTGAATCTTTACTTGGTTTTGTGGTGGTGGCTCACCCCTGTACTTTTACAATTTTGCTACTTGGTCCCTTTTGTTTAGGGTAGCGACAAGCCCAACCTTAACTTGAGCCCAAGTCTAACCATTGAATTCGACTTTCTTCGTTTCCACTTCAAAGCGACTGGCCGTATGAAAAGGAGAAAATTTACAGGTCGTCTACGGTCTACATGGTGAAGACACCACGATCCATCTTTGGCAAATGGCAAAAAGAAATATCTACGTTTTGTTGTGTTGTTTCAAGGTGTAACTTCTTACATGAAGCTACATGATTAAATTGATATACAAGAAGCACCCCCAAGACAATCCGCAACCTACTAGCTCTTCCATATTAAAGGAAAAAGAGTTGACGATCCATCCTTGGCATATAGCAAGAAGAAATATCTATGTTCTATTGCGTTGATCCAAAGCTAGCTTCCTTCAGAGCATCCACAAGCCTACTAGCTCTACTATATTGAAAAAACAAAAAACAAAAAGAGCTGGACAATGATCGGAAAGAGATTTGATTCTGACTATATTGAACAAATTTACAAGTAGAGAATAATATTCGAACATGAAAGCTACAGAACTTCAAGCATAACAGATGATGCTTGCATTCGAGCCCGAAAACAAGTAAATGCAACCAGAAACCTGCCTACTTTGTGATCCGCATTTACAGATTGTACAGTTCAGTATGAAAAGGAACTATTTCCTTTTCTCCACAGCCAGACTAGTATACTAACTGTATCTCGATGAGACAAAAGAAAACTTCAACTTCCTCTACACAGAGCGCAAAATTTTGTTCGGAGAGCGCCAATATGGATACCATGTGGCAGTACTGATGCATTCATTGGCGATGAGATTTTCTTTCAGCAACGAGTCTCCTAATGGAGAACCACTTGAACACACTGGAGATCATTTTCCATCTCCTGTGAGCAGCCTTTGTATCCATGAAAGAGGCTGATACTCCTGATTGTGCCAAAAAGGTATTAACAGCACTCTGCAAGTCTTGTGATTCCAGGCCGAGGTGGTGTTGAATATCTGTGTCGAAAAATGGCAGATGATCCTCATCGCAGAAAGCTTGACCAATGGGATCAGTATCACAGATGAGTTGGTTGGAAACTTGGCCAGGGAAACTCAGAGCTTGGTCATATCTGAGACCCGCATTTTCAATGCTGTGCAAGGAATAATCGTCCAAGCCATTCACGCCATTAACTGAATAAATTGATGATATGATATCTGGAGAAGATACGCTTGGTTGTGCATAATCAAAACAACCGATCTTCTGCAGAGCTAAAGCTTTGCTGCCGTTAGAATTTTCTGTCCTTGGTGAGCTTAAGGTGTAAGCAATGTTAGACAAGTGCAACAGGCCATCCGCTAATGACGTCTCATCATCAATCTCGATAACTGCCTCCTGGTGCTCAAACGCAGCAATTACCAGGTTTTGAGCATCAACCTGAAAGTAGGACCAAGCAGAAGAATTTAGAAATGGTTTGGGGGAAAACAATGCAGAACAAATAAAACAATTTTTTTAATATGATAAATAAAACAAAAGGGCATAAGAACCATGTGCCTTTTCACTGTCGGACATCTTTTCGAAAGGAACATACTGGCATTCCGAAAGCATTCCCAAAACTTGCCCTACGACATTGAATACAACACCAGTTTTCGGTTGCGGACCAGCAGGGCAGTAGCAGTACATTCTCTTATCAAGTACACAAGTCCGAGCGTGCTCCACAGTGACCTCCCACATCTTAGCAGACATTCCAGTGCCAAGAATCTGCACATAACAAAATAAACAAATATTTATATATTTGTCCAAGGGTATAAAACACTCATTTTGAAGCAGACACTGCCATTGAATTTCATGGGAAGTAAAACATATTACAGAAAATGTATGTTAAGTATGAAGCATGTTCTAGTTAAGGTTCACTTTTTGAGTCTATAGCTGCAGATTCCCCTTCCTAGGATTGGGACATCGTAGGTGCAGAGCTTAAGAGTTAAAACCAAGGGCTGATGAGTTTTTAAAACCATAAAAGTTTTACTAAAAATAAATTCACTAAAAAGCTGCCGTAATGAGCAATAATTTTCATCTTGCATGGATATAACAAGTCCACCAGCGTCTTCACGAAGCACAAATCACGATTAGTTAAAATACAAGTCCAAGAAAGCCATAGTTTTCTGCATACATAGAAAAGCTTCCATATCCACCAAAAAGAACATTTCACATCTGCATCAAAAACATGGGGGAAAAAGCTGACCCTTTCAAATGTTTTCCTATGAGAACCAAAGAAAATATCAATTTGTTCAGTCCTTACACTAAAGATGAAGTTTTCAACCCATCAACAATTTAAAACTGTGTTAACTTTATTTCATACTTAACTTTTTCGTTCAAAATTACAAAACACGCAGACAAACAAAAACTAGTGGAAATTGCATATTATGAAGGAATGAGAACTCATCAAGGTTTGATAGAGCTTTAAACGTTAATGGATAAAAATACAGAAAAAACTTGTAATAGATGAAAATTCTTACATGGCGGAGCCTTGGAGGGTCCAAAGATAACAGCGTCAAGAAGTCTTTTACTGTATTGATATTCTCTCGACTCAAACGCTTATGGAAAGCTCCATCTTTGCCAATTTTTTCTAATCTCCAAACTTCATCAAAAAGTGTTGGGGGGTGGTGTTTCTTGTATACTGCAACCAGTGACAATAATCATTACACAGTGTCTTCCTATCTGTTCCCATGCTAAAGTAGCATGGGAACAGATTCAATACTACAGTCCATAACGCAAAATGTTTGTAAGGTACAATTTTCCTTTGTATCACATCAAAAGAAGACCAGATAGCTCTATAACAGACAGGAGTAGGAACAATCATAGAGAATCATTACTCAGATCCATTTTGAATGAGTATCACATACAACATAACTGTTAAACAGTTATGTAACAGTGATAATTCCAGCCAAATTGATGACAAATCATTTTCCGATAATAAAAGGGCTTTTTAAGTACTTGAATTCAGATAAAATAGCATAAAGAAATTTTAATAGGACAAGAATATAAGTGCAAAAATAACTACTCACATTCTCCTCGATGATCTCGGACGATAAAAGATTCGGTCTTTGCCTCCTTTATTCTACTTCCATTGAAGTTATCAACAACCCTTGCCCCAAGCCTGAACTTGCGGCTTCTCGTCCAGCTTGAATTATCTGTAAATGAGATTTCACCCAACAGGCCAATACCTTCTTTAAGAATCAGAAACACATCTCCTGTAAGAAGTGGTTTCTTTCCTTCTCTCTCTCTTACAATATTACTCATAAACTCATGTAATGTCCAATTGTCACCCTCATCACTATCAAAATCGCCCTCTAAAACAACAATTTCCACTTTGGCAGAAGACTCAGCACCTGAGTTAACTATTTTCCCAGTGAGGGTATCAATGAGAACTATTTTTACATTAGAACCATCATCTCCTTCAATTCGGGCTCCAGTAAACAAAGGGAGAGAGAGGCTATTTGAAAATTGAAGCTTAAAGCTTCTTGGTTCAGGTAAATCTACATCTTTTCCGCCATACCTAATTCAACATTCATAATAAGAAAAGCATAAATCATCATTGAAACCTTCTTGATGACGTATAAAAACAATACTTGAGATTATATGTTTCGTACCTTTTCATGTTCACCAAGTGTTTCCTCAGGGCTATTTCAACTTCCTCTTTTACCTGCAAACATATAACACTGAGCTCAATGCCAAACTTTTCTTTTATGGGACCCAAAGAATGTTCATTTAAGTCAAGAAAATATCACGGGGTTAACGAAGCCATCAACAACTAATCTCAGAACTCCACTTACCACCCTGCGAATCAAGGGTTCCAGAATCGGTTCCAGCAAATGTTGGAATGATTGCATCTTCATTACTTCCTGAACCACACTAAAACATCATTAAAAAACAGATTAGAGAGACACAGAGTGATAAGTTCTAATGGCAATTTTCAATTCCATATTAAAGATGTTCACAGCCTTCTAGTTTTGTCAAACAATCATCTAGCCAAATGTACACATGTCAAGCACTTCTATCAACGATTCTCATGTAGTGGAAAACGCTATTTGGCAATTATTCAATTAGTAACAACATTTCCACATACAATATACAAAAACTACCATCTCACATCACGTAACTACTCACATCAAACATCAACTCGCTCTTCTAAGGCAATCAAACACCGTACAGATGAGCACATTAATCAAATAAATTCTGCAAATTTACTTGTTATTCCTACATCTACTATGCCTCTACCATTAAAACGCTCGAAAAAGAACAACCATCAGCAATTTCAGCTAAGATTATAAACCAAATTGAACCTAAACAATTCTCCATGTTGCATTAGAAAACAATAGCAACAACTACACAACTTGACAAAGTCAGCAGACATTAATAAACAAAAAGGCGTTCAAATTCAAATTTCAATCCACATAACTTTGTAAGCAAAACCCAGTTCAATTCCCATCCACTTCTTCAATTCAACCGATGCAAATCAAGGAATCCAACACACAAAAACATAAAAGATAATTACTTTCTCAAATGAAATTTCCTCCTCTTCTCTTCAGGGCTACTATTCCCTTCAGAGCGACCCTTAGCTTCATCGGGCTGCCTCTTCTGTGACATTATTACGAAACCAAGAAACCAGACCCACAACCACCAAAACCAAACTAAAAAGAGGTTGTGGGTTGCAGAAAATAAACAAAAAAAAAATCAATCATTCAAGAGAAAGAGGAAGCAAAAAGACCAACATGCTTAACCAAATGATATATGGGTATACTTATTTATATAGGTTACAGAGAGGCAAGCAATGAATGACAATTAATGACTAAAATCCAAAAAAAGGAAAAAAATCGATACTCTTTTTTAATCTATCTAGGTGTGGAGGATATCAGGTATGCATGTATGTGTGTGTCATGTGGGTATGTATATGGGGGCATGTATGGAATGGACACGTTACCATGAAATGAGTTGCATGGGTGATTTGTGGGGGTTTTTATCCAGGGTTTGGCTGTATATGAAAGGAAGACGATGTTGTTGCTGTTTCATCCATAACTGTCGTGCTTGTAATGTAAATTATGTTTTGGCGGCGAAGGTTTAAGTTTGTAAAAGTTACTGGTGTTTGTGTCCGGAGGAGTGACAGAGTCAAGGCGATGGTTTGTTTGTTTGTTGAAGTGATGTGGAAGTAGGTAACAGAGGCGGAGAGGGAGGTAAAACCGGGTTGTCTTGTGTGGGGTCCATAAAAGCGCGTTAAGATTAAGAATAGACCATCGCCTATGGAAGTCGAGCTCCGTGCTATCTCGAGCACATTGACGCTTCTCCTTCGTGTTTATCTTCACTACTGCCGTGTAACGTCACATAGACTCCTCGTTAATTTTAGAATTAAAGAAGATTTGTGTCTCTCACTAAGCTCTTATCTGAACATAGTAGATAATAAAGTGCCGCGGTTTGATAGCTCTAGTGGTTGACCACTCTGTTGACGAGTCAGTTTGAGGTTTGAGCCTAACGATACATGTAAGTGCATTCAATATCTTTTTTTGTTGGGTTGAGACCTGATAAAAAAAAATATAGTAGATAAAATTTTAATGTGTATGAAATTTACATGCCACTTAAATTAGATTAGTCAAATATTAAAAAGATATTTAAACTTTTAGATGATTTAATAAAAAGATTCTTTATTTTGACTCATCTCGTATAGATTTAGATTTCTTTTTCCTTAACAAAATTCTATATTTTTTTATGAATAATTACACATAACTAATGTGATTGTAGTTTTATTAATATTAGAGTCAACTCTAATAACAAGATATGATAAATCAAATCTTAACGGGAATAAATAAAAAGACTTATCTAAGAAAAGATTCTATAACAAAAAATAGCTAATATTATGTCATATTTCTTTACATAAACAAGAGTTAAATATTGTTTGTAGACACCTTCCTCTCTCCATTGAGACAGATGTGATCATTAAACAAAATTGTTCACAACAATTGTTGGCCGAGTGTTAGGACCACTGTAGTGCTTGTGATGCTCTATCTTTAGCAAACATCTTCCTCCCTCATCCACTAAAGTGCCTTTTAATGATAAAATTGCGCAAGTTTAGAGTTCAGAGCAAATAATGATTTGGTAGGGTGGGCGTAAATTGTCAAATAACATTGTCTACAACTATTGGTGCGACTGAGCGATGGGATAAAGCTCATGATACTCCGAGCCTCTTATCTTTAGCTGAGGACTATTATGCTATAATTTACATATTTATAAATTTACAGCAAAAAGTGAACAATACGTCAATTGAATAGGTTTGTTGATGCTAAGTTCGTGTCCGGATGTCAGCTATGACTCTCGAAAACATTCCGTAGCGGGAGGATGTTTTGGGTTTAAAGCCTGTATGGTCAGGCTCAACAAGGATATACCACCACCTATCGGTCGCCCCCGCCTCCCCTTTATCGTTAAAAAAAGAAAAAAAAAACCTTTGTCCATTATCGAACATATAGAGAAGTAAAAAAAATAGAGAATAAAAATATTTCCTTAATATAAAATTATTATTGACTTGAGAAGACCAATAATAAGGTATTATCGAATGTGCTACAAATTGTTACACCGTATAGCCAACGAGACGAGTCTTCCAATTTTTTGACATCGTTGTAACTTATCTATTTCCACACCAAGGAAAGGTGATTTTCTTTTTCTCTCTCCTATTTTTGCTTGGTTTCATGGTTGAACCGACTGGTTTTGGTTAGTTTTCAGTTTTTGGGCTGAATTTGGGTTTTTGATGATTTTGAGTTCGAATTTTTGAGATTTTTGGATGGTTTTGAGTTGGTTTTTGCTGGATAATGATAGATTGAGGTTGAATGAACATTAATCTAGCTTAAAAATGGAGATTTGATGATTTTTCATCAATGGGTTCATTTGGTCCGAAAATGGGTATTTCAGTTTTGGATGATTTTGATGTTTTTGATGCAAACTGAAGCTAGATATAGGTTCAATGGGTTGTTTAGAGTTGATTAGAACCATCGAGAACATCGGGTTATGCTTGGTTCGGGATTAGGGACCATTTGGTGTGTTTTTGTAACGAATGGACTAAACTGAAAATTCTATTTTTCTGGAAAAAAATTGGAGGACTGGGTCTGATATTTGCCATGAGGGACAGATTTGTAATTTTGGAAACATATGGATTGATTTGTAATTTTTGAAAATGCTGGGTAAATTTTGTAATTTTGAGAAAAGTGAGGTTTTAATTATAAATTGAGTTATTTGGAGGATTTAATTATAAATTATAAAAGTTTTGGGTTAATTATTAATTTATGGAATTTCTGGAATTAATTATTAAGTTTCGAGATTTTAGGGACTAAAGTGTAATTTTACAAAAGTCGGGGATTAATTCGTAATTTTACACTAA
>CAODLS011215594.1:0-20403 GCA_948243855.1 Flueggea neowawraea
ATTTTGGCTAGGGTTTCTCCCTTCTTTGGCCGAAACCCTAAAAGCTAAATAGGAGGATTTGATTCTCCCATTTATGCTTGAAAACTTCAGCTAGGATTAGGGTTGAGTGACACTCCTATTTTCTCTCCTTGCTTTTCCTTAGCCGAGACCCTAATTTGGAGGAAAGAAAATGTGATTCTTGCACACTCCAAATTCGGCTAGGGTTTTCTATCACTCCTTATCCGAAAATCCTAAAACATAAAAAAGAGAGAATTTGATTCTCGCTGAGTGTGAAAAAATAAGGGTTCGACAATCACAAAAGGAACCGAATTTCACTAGACAAGAAAGAGAGTCTTTTAGAGCTAGCGCACATAGCCGCAACCAACAGTCTTATGTGTGTGTGAGAGTAGAGGGGAGTCATCTTTTGGCAGTCCCTATTATCAATTGTATTCGGTTCAAGACAAACAAAAGATGAGGAGAAACCAATTTGGTAATACCTTTCTTTTGGAGAAAAGCAATTCGGCAAAGCTTTTAAGGTACATATATTCGGCTACTTCAACTAATATGATTACATACAGTGTTCCTGAGATGTTTCTTGTGTGATGTTGTTGTATTCTGCTACGTAAATTAGATGTTTATTCGCATGAGAAACCCAATATAAATATAAAACTATGTATTAGGTTTTGTTGAGTCATTGAATTCACTCATATTTGGTAGTCATAATGTCTAGTTAGAGTCCGCTTATGACTTGTGGGCCTAAATAATTATTTGGGCCTACTGCCAATATTAAGTGAACCTACAGGGTCACACATTAGAACGAGATGTGCTATATTTATCTTGCTATTATTTTTTGCGAAATAATTTTTTCATAAAATAGTTTTTAAAAAAATAAATTCGTTTCGCCTAGTCAAAGTAATTTGTTTGACCTAGTCAACAAAAAGAAAGAATTTTTTTGACTTAGTCAACTAAGAGATAATTTGACTTGGTCAACAAGGCAATTAGTATTTATTTATAACATAAATAAAGATGGCCAAATTTATATTTTTTGTCAAATAAATATGGGGCCAAAATTTATTTATTATTAATAATAAATAAATAGTGAAATAGTTAGTCCTCGTTGACAAGGAATAAGAGTAGTCTTATGGGACAAGACTTAGGACTTCTAGTAAGACTAGAACTAGGGTTTATTAAAGTCTATAAATATGCTTGTCACAAACCCTAGCACTACTACACTCATTATTTCCATCCACACTCTTCAAAAAAGAGAGAAAAATAGCAAGGCATTTTTAAGAGTAAGAATTCAGTGCTAGCACATCTTTGCAGTTCGCTCATGTGGATACCGATGGAGGACGTTTGCATCCAGCAGCGTCTGTGACTCAATTCCAGCAGCATATATATTCATCACTGATCTAGATTTGTGAGGTAAACACATATTTCTTAGTCGGTTTTATCGAATTGCTTGGATCCTTGGTGGGATTGTTGACAAAAATGTTTATTTCCGCTGCGTGTATATGTCTCGGATTCCAACAATCCCAGTTTAGGTTCAACTTCAACAGGGAGGCTTAACTATTTCAATAATTCAATAGCTTTTACTTTAATTATAGCAAAGTCTACTCTAAAAGTTTTCAAAACAATTCAATCATTTCAACATATTTGCATAAAACCAACTTAGCAACAAGCTTGCAAGTCTCTTTTTATGCCACCACTAATAGACTAAGATTGTTGATAAACAAACTCCCAACCTGGCGAGCCAAAGTTCGAGGAGAAATTGAGTACTGACAAAGGGAAGGAACGTATGGTGGAGGAACCAAAGCATGACACAGAAGTTAGGGAAGAACAAGTGCAACATAAAGAGCTCTTGTCCAACAAAAAAGATGAGGTAAAACCCTATGTACCTCTTATTCCATTTCCACAATGGTTGAAAGCTGACAAGGTGAATGATAATTTCCTAAAATTTTGGGAAATGTTCAAGAAGCTACAAATGAACATTCCATTTATTGAGGTCATTGCACATATGTCTCACTATGCTAAATTATTAAAGGAGATTGCATCCAACAAGAAAACATTGGAGGAGTATGTCATGGTTTGTTTGACTGAGGAGTGCAGTGCAGTAATTGAAAATAAGCTTCCTCCAAAGGTCAGGGATTCGAGGGGCTTTACCTTTCCATATTCCATTGGAAATGTAGGCATAAAGAAATCGTTGTGTGATTTGGAAGCCACGATCAACCTTATGCATTCTTCCATATTTAAGAAGCTCGAGATTGGTGAGATCGTGCCAACAACTATTTCACTCAAACTCACCAACAACTCGGTCAAATACCCTCTAGGTGTGGTGAAAAACATGCCAGTAAAGGTTGGTAAGTTTTATTTTCCTGCTGATTTTGTGTGCTTCAAATGGATAATGCTTTTGAGCCCCCTCTTATTCTGGGTAGACCATTTTTAGTAACAGGGGGAGCTCTAATTGAAGTTAGCAAAGGAAAACTGACATAATTAAAGCTCAAGATTTTCGTGTCTTTAGCAATTCAAATATGCATTTAAATGATGATTGTCTTAATGATTCTAAAGTCATAGAATCTTGTTGCATGTTAGCTATAAACCCCACAGAGAAACCCTCGAGTGTAAAAGAGAAAGAGTGAGTACCGAATGCTAAGCCGAGAGAACCATCAATAGAGCAACACAGAGAAATGACACCGAACGCAAAGGAGACAAATAATTTTAAAGTGGTCTTGAACGTTAAAAAGAAAACTAGGAGAGAACGTGAGGCTTTTTCATTTAGGGGGTGAATTCTTCAAAGGTCAAAAACTTTTATATTGTCTACCTAAAAGTCACATTCTTTGGAACCCAAAAATTTTATGGTGCGGTCCATTTTTGATTTCAAAAATTCATTCACGTGGTGCTATAGATGTTTTGTTTAATGATCACAAACCACTCAAAGTTCATGGTAAGAGATTAGAATCATACATGGCATCCACCATAAGGACTATTTAGCGCTCGAAATAGATCCGCTGCATATGTCTGAAATGAAATTAAGCTAATTTTGATCAAAATTGATGTTAAACTATGCTTATCCTTTTATTTAGTGCACTTGCATGCATAATTGCATTCTAGTATAGGAGCATGTTTATTTTTGCTGTTTTTCATTTTCCTTTAAGTTTGGTGAAGAGAAGTAATCACCCATTTACATGATCACATGTATGCACTTGTTTTCACTAACCATTTCTTGTGTCAACCCAAAAAGTAGGAGTCGTGCATTCATAGGAAGAGCAAACGCAAGTAAGCCGTGCATTATTGAATCGGCTTGAAGGAATCTTATAGCATTTATCAAAGTTTTTGATAAATGAACTCTTTAATAAGTTGGATTGTGCTTAATTGGTAAAAGTTTAAGAAATTCAGAGTTGGCTTGGCTTAATCAATGTGTTAAGTGCATTTACTGTGTGCTTTAATCGTCATGCTTCACTTTTGTGGGTGAACCTAAACAAGGATAAGTGCATGGTGTTCCAACCTCGAGGTTGAAATGATAAGTACTCTTGTTGATAATCAATAAGTGTTAATAGCACAAGGATTCTTAATTCGCTAACTTATTTATAGTACCCAAAATGAGAGTGAATGCGATAAAAAGAAAACAAAATAAAAGAAAATTTGAAGAAAAGCACTAATGTTTTAAAATGAATAAATGGTGCCAAGCTTGCTCTAAAACTAAAGAAAAACGTATTCTAATATTAGCAATTTGGCAGATAAACTTTAGAGATGCCAATAGGTTATGGGACTTGATAGTTCAACTCTCGAGATTGCCACTTCTCAATGGCGACTTTAATTCATGTAATTGATGAATAGCATAGTTTTCTTCTCTTAATCATTTTATTCGCATACTTGTATGATATAAGAGTTCGTTCACCTTTTCAACTTAAATTGTGTTCTTTCTTTGGAATTGAGATTGGTTTGCTTGGGGACAAGTAAACAAATAAGTTTAGGAGAGTTTGATATATCCTAAAATTAAACTTATAATTAAGCAAGAATTTATACATTCATGGCCTATAATTGAGTGATTATTGTTACATTTATACAATTCTTTCGACTTGTATAGGTCGAAATTGATATGCACCAAATTGGATCGAGAATGTGAAAAAGGATTTCAAGGTTTAAAGCTCAAAGGAAGTGGAATTGATAAGCCACGAGTGTGCTCCAAACTATGGCCAAGTCACCGTCGGGAACCACATGCATGGTTAAGGCCGTGGCCACCACCTTAAGCTCACTTTTCAGGTCGAGACGGGCCACATCCTTGGAAATGGTCATGGGTGACAGAGGAGCAGACTGTGGTTGAACTAGGGGTTGGTGCCACAGTCGTGGCTGACCATAATTGAGGAGAGAGAAAGTGGCAGAAGGTGTACATCAAGTGGATTTCAAAAGGGCATTTTAACAATACATTACTAGGGTTTTATGGACTTGTAGAGGGGTATAAATAACCCTCTTAAACACATTCCCCACATCTTTTGTTCATTGTAAACTTTATTTTCTTTCTTTCTTCTTTCATTTGGAAGAACATCTTTTAGGGTTTGAAAAAAAGAGGCAGAAAAGGGCTTAAAGCTTGGAGATTTATCTTGAAGAACACCGAGAGAGATGCCTTCCACATCGATTATTCTTCTTTCTCTTTATATTCTTACATATTTACCATGATTTATGTTGATCTTCATTGTCTTATTTTGTGTTACATAATCATGGTAGCTTAGATTACTTGTTAGGACTTGGAGATGTAGATCTTTGATGAATATTTACTACATTTATGAATGAGTATTGTTCTTTGAATGTCATACTTTTTGCATATCTTAGATTTGATTTAATGACATGTATTGAATGACTATTGTCGTGTTTGGCCATCATAATGATAGTTTTGATAAGTCTAGCTGATGGATCGAAAGAAGAAGTCTAGATGAGGTCGACATGAATTAAACTTGTTAGGTTCTGTACTAGAGATATTCATGCGAACAAGGTGTTCGATGAAATTCCTAAGAGAGTTTAACGAGTCTAGTTTAGTTAGGTGAAGTCGAAAGGACCCTCCTAATAAATGTAGAAATAGATTAAATGAACTCGAGAGAGGCTTTAAGCGATTATAGCGAGAGAACACTCAATGTCCCATAACTCGTTCATAAATGCAGTAAATAGGAGTATTGGTTAAGTGTCGAAAGTCCTAACCCTTATTTTATTGCTTGTTTTATACATTTCATGTTTGCATTATTAAAAATATCCCAAATCAATTCTTTGTGTGTTTTATTTTCTTTTACGAATTGATCATATTTAGTACTTGTCCCTGTGGATATGATAATCTTGCAATACTCCTTAGTAAAACTACATCGACTATTGTGCATTGCGATAGACCTGATCAGTAACCCATGGAAGGAAGGCAACTTGTTGAAGTGGATATTCTTTAACTCATAATTTTGAGCCATTGGACTCAATTGAATGCAAGATGGTGAAGCTTCAATCACCAGCCTTTGTATTTCACTGAAACTCATGCTTATTAGCCATTGGTTGCCAATGCCATCACTCCATAATTCATCCACTCTGGCCTCCTTCTGTTGATCATTACAAGGCTTAGGATTTTCTGCCATCCTTTTCCTCTTTCTATTAGCTTGATTCGTTGTACACAAATGTTCAATTCCTAGTATCAAGGGAATAATGTCCTCGTTTTCCAAGCTTTGAGAACACCTAAAGAACATATACTACCTACAAAGAAAAGAGCAGACAAATAATTAGAGAAAAAGAAAAAGAAAATATCACAAATAGTAGTGTTGTCCCTGACAATGGCACCAAAAACTTGATCAACTTTATCGCAAGTGTATGGTTGTCGAAGTAGTTTTATCCTTAGGAATATTGCTAGGGTATAGAATCCCACAAGGATGAGTACTATATGTGATCTAATCGAGAATACAAATCAATCAAACTCATGGATTGGTTTTGATTTGTAACTAAAGGTAATTAATCATAAAGAGTGCAAACAAGTAAGGATAAGTGTGAATGGATTCAAATATATGAGATTAGTTAGGACAATTGATGTTTGGTTACTAATTTCTTCTTACTTAGTAAATAAATGGGGTTAATCTAATGTGGGGTGTTCTCGTCTTGAAAATCACTTAAACACCCTATCGGGTTATTAAAGGTGGTGCTCACATTTAGTAGGCTAATCTTGTCAGTTGAACCTAACTAAATTGTGCCCTTTAAGCATCTCGAACATTTCATAGAACACATTGTGTGCAAGTAAATTTCAATCCCAAATCCCACAACATGAATGCGTATATTCTCTCATAATATTTATCTTTGGATCCTTCTATTATGATTACTAAATAATGACAATTATGAAGGCTAGTTACAATCATCAACAATATAAAACATTTCATTCAACCACAACAATTTAAATAACTATAGATATAACCAATAAAGTATAAAACCCATTCATTGCTAAGCAAGAATTCTTTAACAATCTACATTTTAATGTCTTAACTTACTAAATTAAGCTAACATTATGGAAATAAACAAAACAATAAAAAAAAAAATTTGTCACTAAACAAAATAGATGAAAAGATGGATGATTGATTGATTGATGAAGTGGGTTTCCTCTCATATCCCTTTAAGAAAACCCCATTTTCTCTCTCTAAATCTTCCTCTTCTTCACTCACTAAACCCTAATTACAAAGAGAATGTACATCTATTCTAAACTAATCTAAAGACACCTAAAACAACAAGTTTGAGGAGTATTTATACTCCTTCTCATGCCCACATAACACTTGCAAAGTATCGTACAAAATTGCCCTTAATGTACACTTAGTTCCAACAAACTTGCACTTGCGACGTCACACTTTTTTTCTTGTCTTTTGGTTGGCCACAATCATGACTTTGGTGGACACGACTATGGAACAAAATAGTAGCTCGCCATGGTCATGGTGGTGACCATGGTGCAAAATAGTAACTCACCACAGTCATGGTGGTGGCTATGGTGAAGGGTATGGCGTTGCAAGCTTCATGCGCCATATTCATGGCCTTGTTTTTTGTGTGACAATTTTGGGCAATAGGGAGCCATGGTCATGGCCATGACCGTGGACGAAGCTGTGGTGTCGAAATTTGCTCATCGCCATGGCTGTGGCGTCGAGTGTGGCGACGACCATAGTGCCCTTTGAGCCAATTTTTCTTCCGCTTCTTCCCATTGTTCTAACTCCTTTTTAAACTATTTTTTCATGCATTTTCCATCGCTTTTCTTCCATATTTTATGTATTCTCATTCACCCTATAGAACACATGAAAAGTGTATAAATTTATTGACAATTAAACACATATAGGGAAAAAATGTTAGAAAAAATTGCTTGATTCAATGTGTAGATTTAACATACATCAAGCAGCTGTAGAAGCAACACCAATAATAGTAATAGTCAATGGTATAATTCTTTTATTTTATTTTATAAATCAAAATATTAGTTCCTATATGTAATCCATTAGTTCCTATATGTAATAGCATTCGTTATTTAATTTAAGATTTACAGAAATATTTAATTTAAGATTTGCAGAAATTGCAACCAATTGCATATTTTTTTGTGAGCATAAGCGATTTACATGGATTGATTAATAATCTAAGCAATTTGAATGTTCCAATGTTTTATATAGGGACGAAACGAAGTTTATTGAGGATATTGTTGAGGATATTGTTAGCGAAATAAGAAATAAAACGAAACCTGTACCACGCTATGTTTCGTCCTTCCATGTTGGCTTGGACTCTCTTAAAATCCATTTGCACCTGGTCCAAGACGCAACCAATAATGTCAAGATAGGTCTGATCTATCGAATTGGTGGAGTTGGTAAAACTATCATTGCCAAAATTGTCTATAACCATAATTTTGAATCCTTTGAAGGCGCGAGCTTCCTTTCAGATATTCGAGGAACTTCGGAGCAATCCAATGGAATAGTTCGTCTACAAAGGAAACTTCTTTTGGATATCCAGAAAGGGAAAAAAATTGAAATAGGTGATAAGGATGAGGGAATTATGAAGGTCAAAGACGCAATACGTCTCAGACGAGTTCTAATTGTTCTGGATGACATAGATGATTTAGAACATTTCGATTTGATCATCAAAATGCAGGATCAGATTATCCGAGGAAGCAAAATAATTGTGACGACCATACATAAGCGATTGAAAATTGTTCATGATGAGGAAACGTGTTTAAAGTTTGAAGTTTGGCGTCTGCAAAAAGATGACTTAAGCTTTTCAGTTGGCACGCTTTTGGAAAAACTCATTCTGAAGACGATAAACTAGAGCTTTCCAAAAGAGCTTTAAAATTTTGTAGGGGGCTTCCACTAGCGCTTGAAGTTCTAGGTTCGGCACTGTCTGGAAAAATTGCAGACTTGTAGGAGAGTGCGCTGCAAGAAATTGAAGCATTTCCTCACTGTAAAATTCTTAAGATTCGCAAAATAAGTTTCAAATCTCTCAGCAATCACCATAAAATGTTATTTCCTGACATTGCTTGCTTCTTTATTGGAAAGGATAAACACTATGTGCCCAATCTACTATATGACTATGATCATGGTATTGATCTGGCAAATCGAATTCAAAATCTCATAGGGAGAAATCGTACCCTTATTGATCCAGCAAATTTTCTTATCTGAACTCCAGTCACCTTCACAAAGCCATTCTTACCAATATCCAAAGAATTAAGCGGCACATCACAGCTGATTCCAACTGTGATATCTGCTCTGATATTGAGGAATCATGGCATCACCCCCTTAGGGATTAAGTGGACGCTCATGATTTGTGGAATGAGTTACTACCGGTCCAAAAAAGACAATCCTTCTATAACATAGGGCCACACAATGGATGGAGGAAAATCTGATAGACGTAACTAGGTATCATAGTATTGTCCGTTGGAATATCATGTTCGCTGTGAGTTGCTGGAGCCTTTGGAAATGGAGGAATAAGCGTATATTCCGGCACAAAATTGACTAGTGTAAATCAAATGCTGTGAGGGTTACGGCTACGGAGTTTTTCCGCTTCGATAGTGTTTTGATGGAACAACAACATAAGAACAGTAAAAGTGAATTACAGTTGGTTGGAAACTGCTGGTGACAAATTGGATTAAGTTAAATACGGATGGGGCGTGATAGGTTGTATTTTAGGTATATTTTATAGTGCATTTTATGTTTATTTTGTATTATAAATTGTTATAATTCATGTCTTTTTATGTTTTTATTCTTCTTTGGTATCTTAGGTGGAATATTAGTGAAACATGAAGAATTGGAGCTGTTTCTGCATATTTTAGACAAAAACTGCATTTCTACGTGACCATGTCATAGTTGCGTGTTGACCAAGTTTGACCACGTGCATTGACCTGCGTGTCACACTTATGGGTTATGCTTTAGATGTGTTTTGAAAGTTTCTAACTCAGTTTTGTTGTTGGATCAAAAAAATTAATTTTATTAGTTATTTTTGAAGAGATTTAGCTTTTCCTGATTAGGAGATGTATTTAAATACAATCCTCTCTCTCTCCTCTTTCATTATTTTACACGCATATTGTAGGGCAGCTGCCACTCTCTCGAATTTTGTGTGTTCTTTCTCTTAGCATGTGTAACTAAATTTCTTTCTAGTTGAAGTATTTCGAAGTTCAATCCATTAATTTTGTGAAACTTTTGTTTTAACTATTATTAATTAATTCAAGTATTTATTCAGTTTCTGTGTTTGATTTCATTTATTATCATTTCAATTGATTGATTGACAAAGACCCGTTGGTTCATTAATTGAGATAACATATTGTTATTTATGATCAATAGTGTGTTACATTAGTCATAATCTAGATAACGAATAACGTGAATTTATGTGTTGGACTTTGTTCATTGTTATGGAACTAAATAATCTATTTTAAATGAATCACGACGTTTTCGGTTTTACTAGATATGATAGAGGTCCCTTTAATTCGTATTGTTGTCATAGATTAAACCTTGTCAGGGCGTCCCGGGGGTTGTCTGGTGGTTAGAGAAATAGTCTGTATGACGTCCTGGGGCTATGGAACATGTAAGAAATGATTGGTTAATTGAGTGCATCACTGCTAATTGTAACTCTGTCTGCTTGAATGCTTAATATTCATATTTTGTGTCTATAATCGATCGATTGGATTGAAAAGAGAAGTACCTTAGATGTCCTTTTATTATTATTGAATTTTGGTCACTTTCATTCTTACTGTTTATTTCTTTGCTGTGAATTTCCAACTTCTACTTGCTTTTAATTTTGGCCTCAACTTCATTTTCATTTATTTATTTTTATTTTCTTTAGGCAATTAAACAATTTCTCACTGGTGTCTGTGGATTGACCCTACTCACTACTTTACTCATATTTATTTTCCTTGAGCAGATTAATATTATTTTGGTAGGTTGACACCCTATCAGGGTGGTGTCACCTGACGGGGGAAAAGCTGTTGAGTCGATTACCACACTAGAAGGGGGTTGATTAGTGTGGTATGTGTGGCTTTGAATCTTTATCAAAAATAAATGCAAGGAAAGAAAGAACATAAGAATTTATAGTGGTTCTGCCAACTCTTTGCCTACATCCATTACCTAAGTATCACCACTTAGAATTTCCTCTATCTCTCAATAGAAATTTCAACTTCGCTTTCAAGGTAAGTGAGAACTTTTACACTTTCTTAATTTTAGTTCAATAATAAACCAACTTAAGGATCTACCCTTTGATCCCATACACAAACACTCTTGAAAGATGCTTCTCAAACACTCATCAACAGTAAAATGATCTTGTAATACAAATAATAATGATGGAATTTAATGAACAATACACTTGTATTAATAAAAGAGAGGAAATAAGAGCCTTGATGCTTAGTTATTGTTAGAAGTGAATGCCCAGGTGTTGTTAGTCCTTGTTTCTGGCCTCCCAAGCATGTATTTATACTTCTCTCTTGATTTTGGACCATTGTAAGATAGAGTAGAGTCATTGTGGTCCGGAATGGTGTGCATTTAATGCACTATCCGAGTATGCTCACGTACGTTGAATAATACAAGACGTATGTTGTCATTTTTGCATTCAAGATAACTTATGTTGTATAGTCTGTGACATACATTGATCATATCTAATTTCCCAGATAACGTACGTTGTAATTGGACGACGTACGTTGTTTTTGCACGAAGATTGTCCAGTAGCTTCTGTTTCTCATCCGAAATTCATGTCGTACATTGAATGCAAATGACTTAAATTGTTATACAACATGACGTACGTTTTGTCGTGATTGTGATGTACGTTGCAAAGCTTGACTTTATCATTGTTCGTGAATTTTGTCTTGATCCACATCGAGCACAAACATTTATTATCTTATCTTCAAATCTTCTCTTTGTCTTTCATATAAGAAGTCTGTTTTGTCTATACCAAGGCATACGTTAGACATAAGCTTTTCAAACCTCCATTGTTTTTTAGTTTCCCGCATATGTGACGTACGGTGTCACTTGATCAAGAAGTACGTTGTTTAACACTAAGACGTACGTTGGATAGTTGTAACATACGTTGGTTTTGCACCTAAATCATCCAGTAGCTACTATCCCATTTTTCGTCAAATATAACGTACATTGTCATTGAAGACGTACGTTCTGTTGAGTCAAGACGTAAGGTACATTTCGCGAAACATACTTTGCGAGGGGCACAGTCCATTTTCAATTTTGTTCATCATCAAAACATAAAGGGATCTAAATGTTGACCACATTTGGTCCAATAATCTCCCACTTTTTGATGATGACAAAACATTTAAATTCCCCCTGAATAAATGCACAAGGAGATTTGAAAATTGGATCAAAGTTTTTCACTTTGTCCATTTGGTTAGTCCATAAAAAAAAACAATTTACTAACTCCTCCTAAATTTGTGCATCCATTATTAGTCTAAGTTGGTGCTTAGTCCATTTTTAATGATAATTCTCTTCTCCCCTTTTTTGTCATCAATCAAAAGAATCATGCAAGCGATACAAAAAGGTATATAAAAGGTATACGAGTAAAGAACGTAGGACATACAACACCAAATATCAAAATCATAGCATAGAAATAAACATTAAAGATCAAAATTATAGCATAGATAATATACAAATCATCATGAGTACCAAGAGTATACACAAGGGTTAAATAGCAAAATGACAAATCAACAAAAAGTCCAAAAAATGCAAAGTGTATGAAATGTCGATCTCGATCTTGATGATGATCTTAAAAAAAGAAAGAGAACGCTAAGGATCAATCCTTAACTCCTCGGCAGTGAAGGTGATGTCGGGATCGTGTCTATGGCTCGAAGAATGAACATCTAATGAAGGAGCGCACTCAATATCAATCCCAGTAGTGGATGGAATAGGAGGAAATGCGACACTCGGATAGGCATGATGAAACAAATCCCCAATGTAAGAGCGTATCTGAGCCATCTCGGTCCTTAACTCACTCCTCATCTCGGCCCTCAAAGTATCAAACCCACTCCTTATCTCACTCAGCATTTCAGTCTTCAAGGAAGCAATCGAGGAGGAACACTAGTGGGAGGATCCGCGGGATCATCTCTTCCTCTACGCCTACGCCTTAGTCTAGGATGCTCGCAATCCTCATCAGTCATATTAGCTAAGTGTCTATCACGTTGAAAAATCTGCTTGTCACATATAGGAAATGGAGCATGAGGATCAACCAATACATCTCCCTTTATCAAATATGGCCAATACACCCAACCTTGGTTAGTAATGAGAAAGAGTTGTTTAGCTCTCAAACTGCCACCATGAACTATTTGGTTCCTAGGAATAGGAGTCCGGGTGATATCTGAAAAATCAACCCCATACTACTCAAAGATAGCCATCAAGATAGAACCATATGGCATTCCTTCCTTCTTTGTCAACCAATAGATAACAGTGAAAGCATATTTCACCTTTTCAACCTTCAGAATATGATACATCATCTCCAAGTCCATCTCGACAACCTTGTGTTGGGTGTTGTGTTTCGGCATTACATTGCAAGTAATTGCCACATGTATCATCCGCATCTCAACTCCAAAATCATTATGTTCAAACTGATCATCAATAATTTCAATCACAACCTTTACATTTCTCATCCAAACCTTACATTTTTCTTCATCCAAAGTCTCATACTCATCATCTGAGTCATCATCATCTAGTCTTTCCTTCTTACACTGAAACACACTAGTGCATTTATATCACTCATCACACAACTCAAACCAATTTCTTAAGTCAGACTCATCAATCATAATTTTTGTCCCTCTAACTCGAGATTTGATAAACTTATCATCCAAATCATCATTATGCTCAGTCATATTCGCATAAAATTCTCTAACTAACAGTTCATAAATAGGGTTCTTCATAGCAACAAATTTTGCAAATCCCACATTTTTCAAAAATTGGTTCTAAGTTCATTCCAGCCTGTTTCAGTGAGTCATAATAAAAAAATCATGCTAGGAGTAAGCTTATCATGTCCTAATATCTCCATAAACACCCTTTGAGCATTCTCACTCACAAAATTTTCAGTATCAAAAGTGGATACCTGAGTTCTGCCACTGCGAGATCGATTTGGAACCCGAGACGTGTTTGCTCCTTATTGGGTTTTTCTTCTAGTATTCCTCCATGTTGCCATTATGTGATATTTCAATAGAAAACACCAAAAAAATAAAAAAATTGAAGGTTTTTGGCAAGAAATGGTCGAACCAATTTGAGGTGATTTGGTGAGTTTTTGTTGTTTTTGATAGGTGAAAAATGTTTAGGGGAGGTTGAAATTGGTTTTGGAAGTGATTGTTGGACGACTTTTGGTTGATTAGACGAGATGGAGGGATTTGGCGCTCAAAGACGTACGGTTTAGGGTTTTGAAGAGTGAAACAATGACTCAAAACACGACTTCTATATACACTGGAAGCTTCACGACGTACGTTGCCTGCAGAATCAGCATAGATACGTATGTCACAGAAAATCACGATGTACGCTGATAATCACAAAACCCAAATGATGTACGGTGTATATACCCCGAGATGTACGTTGATAATCAATTTTTCCAGATAGTGTGCGTCTTCAAACCATGACATATGTGACATAGGTTATAGAATCAACCAATTCACATTCCTCAAATTTCTAACTTGCTTCAAGATCATATCAATTGACCATATAGACCATTTTATTGTAGATGAATGCAAATGTATGCATTATATATGTAAATAAAATAGAAAATACAATCACAAATCATTCACATTACACATTCACAACCGAAATCGAATTTAATTAAAACATTCTTCAACTAAAGGTTTTGTGAAAATATCAACCAATTGGTCATTTGTTCTAACAAATATCACCTTTTTGCACATGATCACGCAGAAAATAATGTCTAATTACTATATGCTTTGTTCTACTATGAAAAATAAGATTTTAATAGCACTTGTATTGTCACAAAAGATAGGGACATTCTTAAGAATGATACCATAGTCGAGCAATTGATTTTTAATTCACAGCACTCGAGCATAAGAGCTTCCAACAACCACATATTTTGGATTCGACTGGAAGTAGCAACACTTGTTTGCTTCTTGCTTGCCAAGAGATTAAACATGATCCTAAAATGACATGTACCACTAGTACTTTTTCTATCTAACTTGCAACCACCAGAATCAACATCACTATAAGCAATCAAATAAAAATCAATACATGATGGATACCATAAACTTAAACCTATAGTACCAATCAAATAACAAAAAATTCTTTTGCATGCAATCAAATGAGACTCTTTGGGATTAGATTGAAAACGTGCACATAGACATGTAACAAACATAATATCAGTTCTAGAGGCAGTTAAGTAAAGTAAGGATCCGATCATACCTCTATAAAGCCTTTGATCCACTGGTTTCCTTCCTCATCTTTATTAAGTTTTAATGTTGATGACATTGGGGTAGACACTTCTTTACTTCCATCCATTTTGAACTTATTTAGCAACTCATTGGTACATTTGAATTGATGAATGAAAATTCCATCTTCAAGTTGTCTGATTTGAAGTCCAAGGAAGAAGGTAAGCTCCCTCACCATGCTCATTTCAAATTCTCCATTCATAAGATCACAAAAATCTTTGCACATAAAAGGGTTAGTAGCACCAAATATAATATCATCTGCATATATTTAGCAAATAAGCATATCATCACCATTTTTCTTAATAAAGATAGTGTTATCAATATGGCCCGTTTCATAGCCATTTTGAATTAGGAAAGTATTTAACCTTTCATACCATGTCATTGGTGTTTGTTTCAACCCATAAAGAGTTTTGTTGAGCTTGAAGACGTATTTGGGGTGTTCATGGTCTTTAAAGCCAGAGGTTGCCTTACATAAACTTCTTCTTGAATGTACCCATTTAGAAAGGTACTCTTTACATCTATTTGAAAGAGTTTGATCTTATCGTGTGAGGCAAAGGCACATAAGAGTCGAATCGCTTCAAGTATTGCAATAGGAGCAAACCTTTCTTCACAGTCAAGATCTTCCTCTTAGTTGAAACCTTGAGCTACTAACCTTGACTTGTTTTTCACCAGTTTTCTATTTTCATCAAACTTGATTCTACGAACCCATTTAGTTTCAGTAATTGTTTTTCCTTTGAGAGCTGGAACTAATTCCCACACATTGTTGCTTTTGAATTGGTTGAGTTCTCCTTGCATTGTTTGAACTCAACATTCATCTTCTAGAGCTTCTTTTGTATTATTTGATTCAACAATAGAGATGTATTCAAAATTGCTTTGAAATTCATTCAAGACTCTTCTATTTTTAACTCTCTTTCCAATGTTCCCAATCACTTGCTTTATAGGATGGTCTTTTACTTTTGCCCAATCTTTTGGAAGTGAAGTAGATGCACCTTCTTCATTTTCTTCTCTTCATCAATGTTGGTGGCTTCATTTATGTTTAGCTCCTCCAAGTATTTTTGAATTCCATGATCATCTTTCTTTTTGAATTCACCTACATCATCATTAACAACTGCCTTTCTCGGGGGTGAGATCATATCATACAATTTAACATGAATTGATTCCTCAACAACTCTAGATCTAGAATTAAACACCATATAAGCTTTGTTATTAGTGGAATAACTAAGAAAAATTCCTACATCCAATTTAACATCAAATTTCCTAAGTTATCTTTGTCATTATTCAATATAAAAACTTTGCAACCAAATGGATGAAAATAAGAAATGTTAGGTTTCTTACCTTTCCATATTTCATAAAGAGGTTTCATTTGATCCCTTCTCAAATACACCTTGTTGATGATGTAGTAAGCGGTGTTCATAGCCTCGGGCCAAAAATATTTTGAAGGATTGTACTCATTTAGCATTGTTCTACACATATCTTCCAAAGTCCGATTCTTCCTCTCCACCACACCATTTTGTTGTGGAGTTTTTGGCACCAAAAATTTATGTTCTATGCCATGCTTGTCACACCAATCTTCAAAAGGTTTGGACTCAAATTCTCCTCCATGATCGGTTCTAATGACAATGATAGAGTTGTCCTTCTCATTTTGAACCAATCTACATCACTTAGCAAACTCAGTAAATATATCACTTTTACTTGCAAGGAATTTAACCCATGTAAATCTTGAGAAATCATCAACAATCACCAAGGTATACAATTTACCACCTAAGCTAACATGTCTAGATGGACCAATTAAATCCATATGTACAAGTTCTAATATTCTACATGTAGAAATCTCTTTCTTGGGTTTAAAATAATCTCTAGCATGTTTACCTCTAATGCATGGTTCACATAAATGCTCTTTTGTAAACCGTAATTTTGGTAAACCTCTAACAATGTCATTTTTTGGAAGTTTTGAAATCAATGGAAAAGGTGCATGACCTAATCATCTATGCCATAAAAATGTATTTTCATCCAAAGACATCAAACATTTGTCATTAAAGGATGATGCGTCATGCAAGTTCACAACAAAGATGTTTCAATGCCTAAAACTAATGAAAGCAATTTTGCCATCTTTTAAAGCTTTGCAATGTGATGACTCAAATCTAACATCATAGTCCATATCACATAATTGAGAAACACACAACAAGTTTTGTTGCAAACCATCAATTAAATAAACATTATCAATGGTTGGTAAATGTTCCTTACCAACTTTACCAATGCCAATGATCTTACCTTTGTTGTTGTCACCAAATGTAACATGTCCATAATTCTTCATTTTGACCTTAACAAATAGACTTTTGTCTCCACTCATATATCTTAAGCATTCGCGATCAATGTACAACATACTTGAGGATAGTGTATTCTTGCACCTATAAAAAAAATTGTTTGGTTTCAATAGTACCCAATCAACTTTGGTTCCTTTTGTGTTAGTCACATGGACCAAGTTGGAAGAATGGTTCCTTTTGGAATCCAGATCTTCTTCACCTTGATTGTCCTTCTCAAACTCAAGCACGAATATGAACTATTTCCTACTTTTAAACATCTATTGCATGTAGGCAATCCTAAGTTCAAAGAATCATTATTGCTTTCATTTGAAAACTTGTTTAACAAAGAAGATTCTCTCTCAAAAGGATCACATCCTATAACATGCTTAGACAATGAAAATCTTTGTAACGAAAGTAATTTTTTGAACTTTTCATTTCCACATAAGAATTAATTAACAACATATGAAATTCTTTTTGTATTCTATCAATCTCATCTATCAAATTTTGTTGTTCAATCAGTAAGATGAATGATCAATAGAATTATCATTGAGCTTTTCTAACAAGGCTTCATTCTCAATTTCCAAAGATTTGTTTCTCTTTTTAAAACCTTGTTGAGTTTGAAAATCTCTTCAAAATCCTTGTTCAATGATTCAAATGCATCAACAAGTTCTTGGTGAGAAGAATTATTTACCTCATTATCCTCTTCATCACTTGAGTAGGAGCTTTGAGCCATGAGTGCAAAGTTAACTTCCTTCTTGACATCATCATCATATTCCTCATCACTCCAAGTAGTAACAAAGACTTCCTTATTCTGGCTCCTCTCATACTGTGGTTTAGAGGTGGAAACTCTACAATCTTTGGTATAATGACCCGGTTTAACACACTTGTAGCAAACATCATCATTCTTCTTCTTGTTGTATGATGATTTCTTTTTGTAATCATCCCTTGCTCTCTTTTTTAGATCCCTCTTCCTTCTTAACAATAATGTATTGTATCTCCTTATGTTTTTGGCATAGAGAGTTACCTCTTCATCTTCTTCATCATCTTCATCCTTCTTTTCATCACTTGTTTACCTCCTTAGCTTTGAAAGCTAAGTTCTTCTCTTTTGGTTTGGCCTTGGAGTTTCTATTCTTCAAAGTGGTTAACAAGAGAGGCATGAATAAAATAGTATGGAAGGGATTAAGGTGGGTTTCTTGAAATGGGTTTATATAGAATTAGGATTCGGTTTTTATCGGATTTGAGGCTATATTTTAGGTTGTTTTTGTTAGATTAAGGTATAAGGAACTTGGAAAAACATGAATTTGTGTGGGAATTGAAGATTGGGTGTTGTTTGTTAATTGGTCTATAGAAATCCAAATTTGAGGGGGGGGAATTCTTAAAGATTTAGGTGTTGTTGGTTGAAATGGATGTTTGATTTAAGATCTTGAGGATGCTAGGAAGTGATTGGAATGGGTTGGAATGTTCGATTTCAAGAAGAATGGATTTAAGGACTAAATGGATAATTTGTCATTGAGGACTAGAAGTGATATTTTGCATTTAAGGGTCAAAATATAATTTTGCATATATTTGGAGATTAATTTGGAAATTTTGGAGACTTTGAGGTCTTAATAGTAATTTTGGAGTTTTTAGATTGATTTAAGAATTTAGAATATTTTGGAGACTAGTTGGTAATTTTTCAAAGTTTGAAGACTAAAGTATAATTTTACATCAGAGTTAGATTTTTGCTTATAATGATGGGCCTTGGTTTAAAATAGGAATTTGAACTTTATACGCAGGTTTGAGTCCGTACTTGCATTTTTATACATTTTGGTACCATCACAGTACCAACATTGCATTCTAATACTTTTATTGTCTATTTCTATTTCAACTTCTTATCTGTGCTAGCACGACCAGCCACCGGTTAGTGGGATTTGACTGGCTATTTTTCTTTTGGACTTCCAAGCAAGAGAATAACAGCTTCAAACACAGTGACCATGTCTTTTAAAACTTACATGTTTTTGGCGTGTCTGACTTTATTCTGAAATCTGGGCAATTAATGGTTTGACTAATTAAATAATTTGACTTATGTCGTAATTGATATTTTGTACTATACTTCTAATTTCTGAAATGTATCATATATTAAATATATTTTATGCAAAGTGGTTTCTGTTTTGCATGCACGTTTGCTAGATTATTTTATTTATATTTCTGGTATGTGACACCTATCTACGGGGTACGTAGCATTTGGTATACCAATGCTCTGACAAGGTTCTAGTTACCAAGGTAATATGGTAGCCGTGTGTCAGACAGACGTATTCTATCTGATTGCATCCGGTGGCATGGTCCACACTTCTGATATTTGTCTGCATTTGGTCCCTATCCACATATATTATATATATATATATATATATATATATATATATTATGTACTCTATATGTTGCATGTTGTCTACTTTGTCTGCGAAGGATTTCAAACTGAATTTCAAAAGTAATATTATATGTAGAGTGTATACGTAGGTATACATATATATTGCATGTGATATTTTTGAAATGTTTTCAAAACAGTCTTTGTGACGCACTTATGAGACGATTTGGAGTGTTATTCTTCACTAGATTTACTCACCTCCTTAACATTTTTAGGTTGACTTTTGACTTAGCAACTGCTCGACATCTCTTACTCAGTGAGGCCTCTGCATTATTGGTTAGTGACGCTTTTTTGGTCGGGCTCCTCTTTTTGCTTAGAGCTTTACACCGAGATGATGTTGAGTTAGTGAGATTCACATTTTGTATTTTGATTACTCAGATTTATTTCTACATTTACTTTATATTTGTTTTACACTTATACTTTTTTTTCTATTATATATATGTGTGTGTGTGTTTATATAAATGGTCTTTGTTTAATAATGGCTAATAAATGAATAAACTGGTTAGTAAGTCTAATTCTCTGAGGCTTGTGTGAGATGAGCCGGGTCTCTGGTTCGGTTCGTCTTGTACGTCAGTCATGGTCTAGAAACGGGTCGTGACAACCATCTTCTTAAGCAAATCCTAAGTGAGGGGAGTTACAGTTAAGGCTGCCAGAGGACCCACCATATCAATTCAATTATCAAGCCAGAAGTTGGCGGTTTTACCATCTCATATATAGATCATACAGTTATTTTTTAAAATCTCAACTTTTTTCAGAATACTAGACCATAAGGCAGAAAGGTTATAACTCCGAGATCTATCAAAATTCAGTTCCTCCCCCTGAATATATTTAGATCA
>CAODLS011215824.1:0-24567 GCA_948243855.1 Flueggea neowawraea
AGATCATCTCATATGTTCCTCACAAAGCCTGTTTTGAAAACAGTTCAAAACTACACATGCATATATAGTTTAACATATATATATATATATATACACACGCTATACATACGTAATAGCTTTTCAGAAAAAATCATTCCGCAAAAGGGTTTGCATACAAAGTAATCATAAACTCAAAGGTGTATAAAACGATTTTCATTTTTAGAGTCAAAATACATATACAAATATATGGGAACAAAGCAAAAGGCGTGCACGTGGCACTAATAACAAAGTATGTGGACTCCGCCACAATCCATATCAAATCATGTGCCGGATCAGGACACATGGTTATCGGCAACCCTGATAGCTTGGTTTTATCAAAGCGTTGGTATACCAAATGTCACATTTTACCCCGTAAGAGTAGGTGTCCCATATCAGAAAACAAAAGCATACTAATATATAATATCAAAACAAAGTATACGTAGAAGCATCAAAATCAAATGAGAGATACATAATACATATATATCAATTTCAAAGCAGAGTTCTGATTAATACACATAATCAGTTTATCATTAGTCAATCCTTAGATTAGTTCATTTTCCAAAATATATGTTATACACAACATAAAACATATACAGTTTGAGACACAACCTATGTGTCTGAAACTGTTATTCACTCACTTGGAAGTCCAAGTGCAAACACCAGTCAGGCCCCACTTGTCAGTGGCTGGTCTCTCGGGCACGAACAAGAAGCTGAATAGAACAAACATATCGCGCTCGATATCTCAGAAGCAAACTCAAATGCGATACGGTGGCAATACCAGATGCCTGAAGTGCATATGCAGATGCAGACTCTCGAAAGACCCCAAATGATTCATATCGAATGATAATCTATTATTTCAAATCCAAACTACAGAATCTACGTAAAATTATAATTTGGTCATCGACCAGTGCAAAATTATGTTTTAGTCCACGGGACTTGACAAATTACAAAATAGTTCTTTGACTATACTAGGATAACTAACTAACTTTTTTTAAACAGTCAGAATCCCCAAAAAAGTCCCCAAACTCTCAGAAATCGACAAAATGCAAAATCACAAAACGAGTCCCAAAGAACCTTATCTTAGTCGAATAACTCATGGCTTACTCGAGTAAGAAACCTCTTGTCTTACTCGAGTAAGCCAAACTGCTACTCGAGTAAGACCAACCATTGCTTACTCGAGTAAGCAATTCGTTTACTTGAGTAAGACAACACTTCTGCTACTCGAGTAAGTTCATGTGTTTACTTGAGTAACACGCTACCCAGAAATCTCCAAATTCGAGCAACTTTGGATTTCACTGATCAAAAACGAGCTCAAACACCCACATTGCCAATAAACAAACCCCAGAACTCAACTATATGGTCATAACCATCAGAACAACTCAACAAAGACAAGAAATCACCCAAACGTGAAATGGTTCAAACCCATTTCTAACCATCCTTGATCCCCACGAATCTAGGCTACCTCTAGGTGTTTCTAGACTCCCAAAGCACGATCTAACAAACCCCTAATAGCATTCTCACAAAAACAACACATACAAAATCCTATGAACAATTATTCAAAACCCCTAATATGAACATTTATGCAAGAATGATAAAAAAATGAAGTAAAGAAGAGTTTGGAAGCTCAATCTTACCTCAAGGGATGATCTGGAACAAAGGAAACCAACAGAAATGACTCTTGGACGGATTGAGAGTGTTTAGAGAAAGAAATGAGAGTGAGAGAAAGAAGGAGTCGGGTGGGGGTATTTATTGACCCCTGCCCAGATCCTGCGTTTACTCGAGTAAGCCTCAAGCTTACTCGAGTAACACATACGCTTACTCAAGTAAGTCTCAAGCTTACTCGAGTAACACATATCCAGGTATTCTTCGTGTTCATCCCAAAACATAACTTACTCGAGTAACACTATGGTCTACTTGAGTAATCGACACCCCATCTTACTCGAGTAATTCCATACAGAAACTCAACAAATCTTTCACTCAACACTCCAACCACTAAGATCAGAACAAGACTGAACGGATACTACAGGGAATCCGATTACGACTCGATGGGATATTACACAAAACTTGTCACCCCAACATCATTACTAAGACTAATGGAAAGAACCCGAACCAAGAGCACATTGAGCTTGTCTTATAAGAAGTAATGAACCCAAACAAAAGTTCTATAACTTATCGTAATAAATCGAGTTCTATAATTAATTATGAATTCATGGATAGAAAAGCTTATAATTCAAAACAATTGAAATTGTTGGAAGGTCATTCAACTATTAATGATATTAAAGATTTTGGAAACGTAACATCCAAGGACGGATCGGCGGTGGTGCTGGCTGTACGGTACAAGTCAAAGACAACAAAAAGAATAATTAATTAATGAATTGAGTCACAGGAAAAGCAAGAGAAAAAGACCTTTTCTCCAAGACTAAACTTTTTTTGTCAAACAAATCATATTATTTATTAGTATGTATTAAAATAATTATTAGGTTTGTGGGAGATTATTAAAAGTGACAAGTGTTTTAAAAATTACGATATATTTTAATACTACTATTAATATTTGCTTAAGAAAATTCTCAATTTATAAAGTCAAACGGTACTAAAATTATTTTTAATATTAAAAAAATCAAGAGCACTTGATTTTTTTTATTTTTTACGCATATTACCTATAAAAAAATCAAGAGCTCAATCTTATTTTTGATCTTAATAATAGAAAATTGGTAAAAACACAATATATATATATTGTAAATTTAGGAATTATAAATTCCATTTAATTACGTAGGTCCTCCATATGCATGTTAAAGAAATTAAATTAGTTGTTTTCATTTGCTAATTGTTTGGAAAACCACACAATTATAGTAAAATAAAATACAGAAATTCACTTTTAGGCACAATCTAAATAGATTTTGAAGAATATAAATACGCTTCAAATTTATCTAAAAAATGTAAGATTTCAAAAGTCTCCAAAAATCTCAATCTGAAATTTTTAAAAATAAGTTTAAATGTATTTTTATTTGTCAAAATTAAAATTATATTTGTCTATTTATAAAATTCAGTATTTTATTTTGGACACTTGACATAATTAAGTCAATTGTTTATATGTTCCTAATTATGAAACCGACCACTCCCACCCATATTAAAGAAAAATTGTATTGTAGTACTTACGGTAGATCCTTTTTTCGTTTATTTCACACATCAAATTTGGATGAGTAAAAAAAATTTAAGACTTATAGAAAATTAATCCTATATAATTCTATTATATATATATATATATATATTTTACTAATTTTGCACATTTAAACTTAAAGTAACCTTCCTTAACTACATATATTTTGAAGGGTTTTCGTTACATTCACCAGCTAATGAATTCTAAAATTTAACACAGATCCGTATTTTTATTTTTTAGAATAATACAATCATTTTAATCTATTCTCAGGTAAAAACAAAACAAAACTATACTATTTATGCATTATGTTTTTAGTTATTATCTCATAAATACCCAACTTACTCTTATAAGGTGTGAATACATAAACTAGAAAATTAAAAGGCACCTGATCGAATGTCTTATAGTGACGTGATGCATGACCCCTTGTCAACTTGTAATTATTTTCCGTATTCGTATTGTCCATCGAAAGGAGGCTATTTATAGCAGACAGTTCTTTTGTCATCTTCAATTCCAAAACTCCATTATAATCTTTAGACTGTCACTAGCCACACCAATACGCAACATGTCAAAATTTGCATTTCAATTCTTGTTCTTCTTCGCTTTCCTTCTTCTTTTTTCCTCTTATATTATCCCAACCATGTCTCAAGAAGTTGGTAAGTGCCATGGATTTTAGCATCCCATTTAAAACTTCCACATTATGATTTTTTATTGAGATATAAACCATATTCTTATACCCACATACATCAAACCATGTTTATACATCCAACCATGTTTTTATAAACCACGTTCAGAGAGGTAGAGAGTCAGAGAGATAATTTTATTACTTCCTAGAAATTTTAAACCTACAAGATGTGATGATATACATGAAGGAAAAACAAGTTTTTTGAAAGAAAAAAAAAACTAAAAAGTTCTTTCATTTCTATTACGTCAATTTTCTTTATTATAACCATTTTCCTTTCTTGAAAAATAATATCGAAGATCTCATACATGAATATGAATAATGTTTCATTTAAAAGTTCTATAAACTTGCTTGAATCGATTACTTTCTATTAGTAATTAGACTTTTTTGTCATTGTATCGTATCTTAATTATTTCTAGGCAATGAAATTGAGGTATGAATCAATTTTCAAGCTTTAGGCTACATATAGTTTGTATAAACAATTAAAAACTTAATCTATATCTTTCGTTTAATTAATTATTATGTTCAGTTAGTAACTCAGTTAGTATGTACACATATTTAAGAACTTGATGTTTTTGCTCGGGGCATTGGGTGGGATAAGGGATTTAATGACTTTCAATGATATGGAAGCCTCCTTTTTTCTCATGACTACAAAAAATAAAGTTATTGTATTAGACTTTTTCTTGTTTTGAGGATATAGTGACTATATAAATTAATATGGTTCAGACGATGAGAGTGAGTTTAGCCATGATGAAAATAGTGAGCTGGGACCGGCACGATGGAGTGAAATCCACCATGAATGGGGATGGTGTGGCAATGGAACAATGCAGTCTCCTATTGATCAGTTAAATGAGAGAGTTTCAATAGTAACCTATCTGGGCAGACTTAAAAGAAGCAACAAGCCAGCCAATTCCACTCTCAAGAACAGAGGTCATGATATGATGGTGAGGCAAACTTATATGTAATTTTATTTATAAGTAATAGATATATAATTTGTAGTTTCCAACTATTTTTTTGTTTTCTACATTTTTTCTTTTTATTTACTATTCTTACCATTTTATATGTTCTATCTTTATTGTACGAAAGCATTACTGTTGTGGTGATTTTATTGTTTTTTATGTCATTTTTTTAGTGGCTTCTTTTAATAAAACATTTTCTGATTCATCGAAAATTCACTATTCTTACCTTGTAAATGAATTTTAACAATTGTTTTTAAGTTGCGTGACTATTTTTAATTTTTTACTATTAAATTTTCTATATCATATACAATATCTACTAAAATTTACTATTTTCTGTTTGCATACAAAATAGAAAGCTTTGATTGTTTGTGTATTTCTACAAATTTTAGTGAACATGCTTGTTTGACTGAAGATCATATGGTCTATTTATAACATAATTTTGTCTAAGAAAATGCACATTACATTTTTAGTTTTTATATTTTGAATATTATTAATTCATGCATCGCAAAATTGAATTAATTCAAATATAGGGTTTTTAATTATAATTATTGATTCGCTTTTTAAAAAAAAAATTATTATAGTCTTTTTAGTCAAAGCCCTACTGTACTAACACAAGACTAATCTTTCCGCTTAAAAAAAGAAAGTGATTGCTTGAAAGTGGTGTTTGGTGAGGTTCAAACCTAAATCAAATTGAAATTAGAATTTGTCGCAATCTATTCGTTCGCTTAAATTTTTATTATCTTATCGATCTATTATCTCATCTGATTCTATGCTGTCAAATTAATTAACGGTAATTTTATAATAATTATAATTGTGCTTTTATTTTAAAATTATAAATATAAAATTTTAAGATTCAAGAAAAAAAAATATGATATTGAAAATATTTAAGTATGATTTTACTTTTTTTTTTTGTGCAGTTGCAATGGGAAGGTGATGCAGGATATATTAGAGTAAATGGAACTGAATATGTGCTCAATCAAATTCACTGGCATTCACCTTCCGAACATACTTTAAATGGCAAGAGGTATATATATATGCTTCAATATTATATTTTCTCTTCTCTACACGACTTTTTGATAATTTTCGTCACCACAACTAATAAATATATAACTAATCTATAATTATATTTTTCCCTTTTTATCAATAATTATTTTTTATTCCCTTGACTGACCATGCATGCTCTATCAGTTCATATTGAGTTTAAAAAATAAGTAATAATATATCACTTTCATAGCCGAGTTGGAATTAATTCAATTAGTAAGTATCACACTTAAAATCATGAGATTTTGAGTTTGAAGACATGAGATGAATAGAATAGGTATTATTTCAAAAAAATTGAAAATTTTATCAGGAAAATAATACTACTTTTGTATGCATTAATTCGATTTATTTTACTAGCTACAATTATATTTTTTCCTTTTTATCAATAATTATTTTTTATTCCCTTGACTGACTATGCATGCTCGATCAGTACACATTGAGTTTTAAAAAATAAGTATTAATATATCACTTTTATAGACGAATTGAGTTGAGATTAACTCAAGTACTAAATACTCACACTTAAAAATATGAGATTTTGAGTTTGAAGACATGAGAAGAATAGGATAGGTATCATTTCAAAATTTTTTAAAAATTTTATCAGGATGAACCTCCCATTTATGAGGGCCATGATTTAAAAAAGGAAAATAATATTACTTTTATATGCATTAATTCGATTTATTTTACTAGCTACTATACATGCGATATACAGTCAGTTCCAAAAGAAATACATGCAATGTACAGAAAAATTTTCTTTTGAAATTTTGCTAGTAAAAAGAAAGAAACGAGCAGTATACTACTAATTGCAGTGTATAATAAATCTAGCACAACTTTAATCACTAACACAGTAGTCTAAATTCTACGAATGTGCAGTTTAGATTTAGAGGCACACTTGGTTCATGAGAGCCATGATGTGAAATATGAAGACCAGACTCTTTCTTAGCTTCTGTAAGTAATACTACACCTATATATCTTCTCTCAGTACTATTATTAAATAATAACAATAAAACGGGAGACTATTCTATTTTCTGAGCACCTATCAATGATAAATTTAAATAAAATTTAGTACTGGAATCAGCGATTTCTTATGCAAGCAAAGAAAATGACTTATCAAAAGAAAAATCTACTAACATGAAAAACAGAGACCTTATTATAGACTTGCATGTCATAGCATATAATTATTAATAGTGTGATCACAATTTGTTCAGTTGCAAGAACATTTAGAATCAGTTGCGGGAACAAATGAAACAGAGAAGCTGGTGGGTGTGGTTGACCCAAGACAAATTAAGATAGGCAGCAGAAAGTACTATAGATATATTGGTTCTCTTACGATTCCTCCCTGCTCTCAAAATGTTCTCTGGACTATTGTTAGAAAGGTATACACTTCTGTCCTATTCAAAACATTCAATTTTTATATGATTAACGGGAAAAAATTTCTGGTTTGAGTATTTTAATTGCTCAAATTAGTTTACAATTGTTTTATGTAAATTGGGGTAAAAATACTGCTAAAAAAAGTATTAAAATAAAGATAGTTTTGTAATCTAATTTAATTAGAATTTTCAAGCACCAGTTTGATCAATCTGCTATTACGAATATTATTGTTGAAATGTTATTTTATATTGAAGTCATTTTGTTCAATGTTGGCAGGTGAGAACTGTTACAAGAGAACAAGTGAATTTGCTCCCAGTCGCTGTGCATGATGTAATTAACTAGCACAGATTTTATTCAACTATTTGTTTTTCCTGGGCTTAAAAATATTTTCCTACACCAAAGCCGAATAATTAATAATTACTGAAAATAATGATATAGATAAACACATGCTAAAATTTATATATTTTTTAAAATCAATGCATATAAAATATTCATCAGTATTACCATATGCTTTGATATATTTCTTAATGATATTCAAATCTTAGAAAAAAATAATTAAAGCTCATGAACAGACAAGTACATTCCTTTAATTTATGGGTATATACTTGACTATGCATACTAATCATGATCAATAATTAATAATTGCAGGAATCAGACACTAATGCCAGACCCATCCAGGCACTAAATGGACGTCCAGTCAGACTTTTTAGACCAGACGAACCCAAGGATGATTAAAATCTCCGATCTTTGCGCTCATTTTGCCACAACGTCCATTATTTTATTGATTTATATATTTTTCTATGATTATATATAGGATACTCTCATCTATAATAAATATTGACATAGCATTATATATAGAGGAAGAGTTTATTCATACGGCTTAAGTATTTTCCATGTATTTATCATCTTACTCAACGATGATTCTGACTGCAACTCCTCATAGAATTAGAGAAAGCTCAAAAGAATATACAAAAGTCGCAAAAAAAAACTCTTATTCAGTCAGATTAAAGCAAAGGAACGGAAAGGAAACTTGAAAAGGTTTTCAGCAATCAGTTTTGAGCATCACCAATCTCCACAACTGACTCTTGTCAAATTACACCTGACCAAATTCTTTGTTATTTCAATCTGACGATCAGTGCTCGAACACAAAACAGTTAACATCTGAAGAAAGTTAGTTCTGCAACAAATACTGCATTATGTCCTTCCTGATAACTCCGCCATAAGCACTTCCTCCGAAGTTATAGCTCCGCGGCATCATTTCAAAGCAGCCTGTGCTGAAGTGCCTGTACTGGGTAAAAGTCCCAGCAGGCCTTGGTGCTCGCAGCATCATCGCAGCATCATGTACCCCACAGATTCTTGATTGTATTGATTTATAAATTTTAGTCTTGATAAGATGTTTTGTGTAGTTATCGAAAACAAAAAGTTGTTATGTGGAAAAAGAATAAAAATATTGATAAACCCGGCTAGGGAACCTGGAACAAAAAGAATTACGTTGCCCCTAATAAAAATAGTCTAATATAAAACATAGTTTGGGACTTGGGGTGGCTTCAAAACCGCCCCTAATGAGAATAAAAAAGACTGAAGGCTTCAACACCCTCCGAAATGTAAGTAGCGGCGGTTAACTAACTGTACCATTTGTATACCTTTTACGGAAGTGCTGGCTGCAACACTGCTATAAGTGCAGTAAGAGCTAGGCACTAGCTAAATTACATGATCATTCTATTAAGAGGTAGGCATTAGCTAAATTACATGATACAGTCCTCAAATTTCGCCGAATTTCTAAACCCTCCGAGAGGTGGTTTCAGAAACTAAAGTCCCTGGATGACTTTGTTGCTCATATGTGATGAGACCAAATATTATGTTTTATGGTGGAGGAAAATCTTCCCCCATTAGATCATCATTTGCTAAATAAACAGCCTGAAAAAGAATATTTTAAGATAGTATATAGATATATAATAGAAGATTATGTGTAAAGTCAATATAACTATAATTTGCCTTGAGGAAAATGCAAGCATATGGCTATTCGGCAATGTCATCAGAACATTAACACGTATTAATTTGGCCCTTAATTTCGTCTAGAACTAAGTTACTTTTTCACGAAAACTCGAAAACCATTGCAATTACATTGCTTCCATTCAATTATTATTATTTTATTTTAATTGAGATTTCAATTTCCAAGCCATTCGTCATCATAAAATATTTCATTGCATCATTGGAACTAAAACTAGAAGAATTACATATTTAGCTTCCATTGCCGACGCACCTCTCTATATGACTGAAACACAACTTATCAAAACCTCCGTTGAAGATATAAAGAAATTAACCAAAACTAATTAAAGCTAATTCGTGTTGGTCACGCGATTAATTAACAAATAAGTAGTGGATGGAAAAAATTGGAGGGTAGAGAAGAAAAGTAAACCTAATATAAAACACCAAACCTAACTATGCTTTTAGCAATTTAACAAAACTTTGTCCAGTTTGCTCAATTCTTTTTTATAATAATAGTTTTATTCAAGTAATTCGTAAAATAGTGGATTATAAATGTTAGGAAGTAAGTGTGAATAGTTAAGAGTCTCACATTAGAGAGTTTGGTGTGTGTGAATAACTTATAAGTGGTATGTACTCATAACTCATTGCTTTAAGGTTTTGGATAAAGATACGGTGTTAGACCTACTTTTGTGCTTTTTATTAGGCTCACGTATTAGGCAGATCTCCCTAAGGCTTTTTGGGTCCCAACAAGTGGTATCAGATCCAACGGTTCGACTGGGACATGCAAGGACGAGATTCAGCAATACTGAGAGTGGTTGTTGTTGCAGGGGAACCAGACCTAAGCCCAATGTGAAAGACATTCACACTTGATGAGGAGATTGTCCTGTTGGGAAAGGAAGGCAACACAACAATGCTCAAAACTAATCCCAAAAATTCTTTTTTCACTTGACTGAACAAGAGGAGCAAATATAGAGCAGCCCAAAAACCACAAATTAATCACAACACAAGCACAAAACAAAAACGACATTTTTAACGTAGAAAGCTCCTTCAAAGTGAAGAATAAAAACCATGAGACCTCTCTCCGGTCCAAATAAAAGGCTTCAGTATAATTCAACAATGTTTACAAAAACAACTCAAGCACCAATAAACACAGCCACAACACCAACAAATAAGATTAACAAGCAGAGTGTAAAGAGAACAAAGAAAGAGCTGTTCTTTCAACAAAAGACAACCTTCCTGACCTCAAAAAACCATCTCCCTAATTCATGCATTTGCATTGCATAGCATTTGGTACCGCAACAGTACCGCATTTCGATTTGTATCTAATATATCTGTTGTTATATATATTTGTTCAGCTTCGTGTTCCTGTCAGCAAGACCAGCCACCGACGAGTAGGGCTTGACTGACGATTGTGCTTGGATTTCCAAGTGAGTGAAATGGTAGTTTCAGACACATAGATTGTGTCTTCTTACCTATATATATGTTTTTCTTGTGCTACGACCATATCATGTAATCTGAATAATTAAAAGATTAAAAATTCTAAGATCTAATCTATGTGAAAACTTTGTCGTGGAAACTTAGTTTTCTTTGGAAAGTTTGATGGTTTTTGAAGTATATATCATGTTTGATATTTATTGTGATTTTGGATTTTAATATATTCTCTGTAGAGAATACCTTGTACGGTACTTTGAAACATTTTGATAATAAATGTTTTGTGAACATTTGATCTATTTGAGGAATATTTCTTGTGAAATTGAGTAAGATAATTTTTTGGGGATTTATATTCATTTTGAATGGTTCATATTTCTGTAATTATGTTCCTCTTGTGAATCTCCTTTCAAATCTTCGGTGTTGGAGTGCGGAAATGCAAAGGAGTCTATGGGACCAACCAAGGGGACTGCTAATATTTCTTGGTTCCTCCGTACTTTTTCAGTCTGCAAAGCAAAAGCAAGAGCACTGTTCAAAATAATGAAGTTTTCTTGGTAGGTTTTGTGGCCACTAAGAAAATCAAAAGGGAAAACAAAAGGCAGAGATCGAAACGGATTCAGAAATTAAACTCAAGAATTTTTGTCTTGTGAATAACTTCACAAAAAAAATTTCTGTCAGCTTGATTTCTGACAAGGAGGAAAGAACATATTTCTGAAAAATTTGGTAGCATTTCCTCTTAATTTTTGCCTGTCCATTTGGTTCCAAAATTCCACAGAAGCAGGTCAATCAACAACAAGCAGATCAACGGAGTCATATTTCAGAGATGTTAAAATTGGAATGACTAAAAAAAATGGCAAGAATTCAAAGAAGGGCCGAGGGAGATTTACTTAAAATCCAAGGCAAGCTACAACTCCTCCTCTGGCCAGTGGAAATGACGGCAGCAAAACCCATCTCTCAGGCGAACCTAAAGACGACGGCTTCCTCTTCGCCGAAGAGCAACGACAACCATTCGTCTAAGTGATGGCAGTGCGACCTAGGTGAGGCGGACGGCTAAGGGATGACGCGCAACTTCCTCAGCCGGCGTGGGCGGTACTGACGAACCCCTCTTTGGCTCAGAGACGCGACGAAACAGGAGAAGATGCTGGGTTTGGGGGTGGCTGCGGTTTTCTCCGGCGGACATGAGACACGCGTTGTTCTTTTTGCTGACTAACGGCGAAGCAAGCGGCGACGCAACTTGGTGTGGTCTGGTGCGTCAATGGCGACGGCTTAGAAAAATGGGGAGGTGTGTTTCTGTCTTGATTTCACGAGAAAGAAGAATGGTTGGGTTTGGTTTAAAAGGCTTGGTTTTGGGTTGAATGCTGGGTCTGGTTAGATGAGCTTGGTTTGGTTTGATTGGTTGGCTAAATTGGTTTGGTTCAGGAAATTGGTTCTGACGTAAAAGAGTGGTTTTTGGTTTGGGTTTGGCTTGATTGCTTGGCTTTTGAGGATGAGTTTTTGGTGATTTCCTGTTAATGGATTTGGTTGTTTGGTTTAGCCTTGATTCAGAAAGAGTGGTTCGGGCAGGAGCATCCTTACAAATGGTAGGCCTCTTTGGTTCAACTTATACATGGCCGCCAAAATTTTTACGACCTGCACTCTATTGAACTTAACATCTGCAAAGGGAATTTTTTTTTTTGCAGAAGAGTTTCACTTGTCCAAGGAAAAAATTAAATTCAAGTGGTATGCTTGCTATAGGCCACCATTTTTAGAAGCTGCGTTACTGGAAACAAAGTTTTGCAGACACATATTGTTGCAGAAGAATTTTTCACAGGGGAACCTTCAGTTTTCTCGGGGGAACCTTCAATTTTTCCAGGAGACATCAGCTTAATTCCAGGAGCACTGCAAAACATCAATTTTAATCATATTTATGATTTTTCTCAAACCATAAACACGTAGAGGGAATTGCTTATACCATAATTTTGCAATTATGACAAGAAGAAAAGATTGCTCAAATTAAATCATGCAAGCAGGAAAGATTGGAGCAAATTATGGAGGTGACAAGATCATGATAAAATCAAGAACAAAAGGGAAATGAATTGCAGAAAAATGGAAATTATAGCAAAAAATGGAAGGCTTGATCTCCAATGGAAATTCTACAGGTTGCAAATAAATCAACAAAGGAAAGAACCTAGAGGGATGGCAAAACTGTAATAAGTGCCTTAAGAAACAAACCAAATCACGCAGAACATTTTCTAAAGGAGGTGGTAAATTCGTAAATATTGCCTATGGACCAAAGAAAATCACGGCAGTGAAGGAAATGTAATCGCAAATCCATAAATAGTGCCTTGGGGACCAAAAGGAAATTTTCAAATGTGGAACGAAAATAATGGAATTCAAACGAGATTTCTTAGCTGCCAAGAGCAATCCAACATTATAAATAAGCAGCACATGAATGTGAAAAGGGCTCAATCTCTCTCAAACACAACAACTCAACATCCCTCCATTGAGTTGATTTATTTTTTTCTATTTGTTATTCAAATTTAGTTCTCTTTTATTCTTTACTACATTTTTCTTTTAACCTATTGTACTCAGTCTTTTTTTTAATAAAGCTCTCATCTTCATTACATCATTTTGTTCTTGCTACTGTTCTTAAAGACGCAAGAGACCCAAAACAACGAATTCGTCCCTTTACTCGTCCTCAATCATTTGATTAAGAAGTTTAATTTCTCAAGTGCATTTTTTATTCAATGACTTTTAATTTTCAGTTTATGAATACTATAATTTATTGGCACGCTTGCAATCAAAAAATCCACCAAAGAGCACTATTGTATTTCCGAGATCTAATAAAAAAATGAGGAACACATAGTTAGAAACAACTGTGGAACTGGCCATACCTGACTTATGGTCAGAGAAGACAAATTACAGACCTAAAAAAATTTAAAGGAACCTTCCAAAGCCTCATCATCCTAACTTTAGTACTCCAAGTTTCCTTGATAGGATTAACATCACTTTAGTGATCATATTTTCTTGCCATTGTTGCTGACAGAGGGAGTGAGTTAAGCGGCTGTGTATTCAAGAGAAGGAAAAGAAAATGAGTATTACAAACACAATGGAAATGAACAGAATATATAGGCTTTCAAAAGCAACTGTAATTTAAAAGCACAGCTGTATAATCAATAATCAGCAAAAGAAATTCCATGGGAACAATCAGATAAACTTGTGGGAAACAAATTTTAGAAAGAAAGAAAGAAACCTGCAAGAAGAGTTGAGTTACCCATGACTCAACAAATAAACAAAATCAAGCACGCGAATGTTGCACTGCAATTTAATTTTACACGAACAACAATATGATGCAATTGCCTAAAAACGAAGTAATGCGAACCCTTCCTCTTCTTTTAAATTCGTAATGTCCCTGCTTCTCCAATTTAGAGTAATCAAAATGATATAGATCGTCTAAGAGCAACTCCAACCCAGCGTTGGAGTTGCGTGAAGGCAAGAGTTTTGCGCCAACCCAGCGCAAAACTCAACTGAATTCACCAGCGGCATTGTTCACGCGTTACATTTTTTATTATTGTTTTTTTAATCTTATTTTTATTTTATCAAACCACATAATTAATTTTATTTAACAAATGAATAAAAAAAATTAAATTTTTATTTAATTTGTAAAAAAATAATAATAATAAATATAATTTAGAAAGAATATTAAAAAAATATTTTTTTAAAGTTAAAAATAAAATTTTGTGTTAGAGTTATTTTTATCATAAATATTATATTTTTTATAAAAAATTACACAAAAATAAAATTTTGGATTAGAAATAGTCTAAGCACCTGAAATTAAAGAGAAAAATAGTTACAAAATAATTCTACTTTAGTTAAGGTAATCAAAGTAAAAAGATAGTAGAATTGCCTCGAAGAAAATAGTCGCTGAAATGTCAAGACATCTCGGCTAACATCTTCAATCCTTTTCTGTGTTTCAGCCCGAAGTTCACCTGAAATGAAACCCCAATCTATAGAGACAATCAAAATCCAATAAATGTAACAACAGAGAGAGGAAAGCTGAAACCCATAAAATTAAAGTTGAGGTTGCCCAAGAAGATCCTGTAAGAATAGCTTTAAGAAAAATGAATCAAGAGGATGAAAAATAGGCACCATGAGAGGATAAGAAAATTGTAGAAAGCGTACTGTCGAGCGAAGCGGAGAACCTCCAGGAGCATCGAGTCAAACAATCCATAAAGAGAAGGAACTTGAAAGAATGCAGTTGGGTAAAGAGAAGAAGAAATAGAAAAAGAAAGGGAGATGAAACAGGAAGGTGAGTGGGTAGATTTTAATTGGAAAGAAGTTATAAATCTATTGAAATAGGAGAAGGTGTAGTGGAAAACGGCTTAAACGTGGAAGGTGAACAAGTGGGAGAGAGCCGGTTTTGAGGGAGAAAAATAAACTGAAGAGACAGAGCCGCATAAAGAGGAGAGCAGATGCAGACGTGTAAATCCTAAGCAATGTAAATTAAAATTGATTTAAAAGCAAAACAATACAACCCTGCCAATTAGGGTTGTAAGGTTTCCGGCCGCAAAAATCTTCCAATTGAACTGCAATTTAGGTTATTTATTAATTTTAAATAATTATAAATGATAATTTTTTAAATTTGCTATTTACTGTTTTATTGTTGTTAGTTTTTTTTTCTAACCGTCAAAATCAAATCGCAACCACACAACCGTTTATATATATATATATATATATATATATCAAAAATACATCAAAGTATCTATTGGAGTCTGACACATCTCATACAAACCTCATAGATCATAACATATTACCCACAATGCAATTGATTAAAATATTTATTTAATCAAAACATTTGTTTTCTAAAATCATACGATAAAATAAAACGTATATCATAATAAAATATCTAAAACATATATATATATCAAAAATACATCAAAGTATGAAAAGCAACCCAGTAACTCGACAGTATCTCGGTGTAGAGCTCTAACATCAATAAATAAGAGTATGATCAAAAGGGCATCACTAACTAAAAGACATATCACTGGTATCCAAGATATATAAAAGTTGATGAAGCCAAAACGGTGAACCTGCGAAATAAAATCAATAGTAAACATAGAAAGAAAGGGGGTCAGGCTCAGTAAGGTAAAACACTTCAGATCGCCTCATACGTGCCTCACAAAGACTACTTTGAAAACATTTTTAAAATAACACATATAGGTATAGACATATACATATACACATGCTATAAGTAATAGGTTTTCGAAAAATCATTTCAAAAACATTCGCAAGTAAAGCATCTAGCAAGCACGAAAACTTATTTAAAATCCTTTCAATCTTTAAAACATGTTTTCATAGCCAAAACATATATCGTTGATAAGGGATCATAATCATGGGTGTGTTCGTAGCACCATATAACATGGGTGATATGGACTCGGCAACTATCATAACAGTTCACGTGTTGGATCAGAACACGTGGCTACCGGCATCCTGGTAGCTGGGATTTTATAGTACATATATCATTAGTATACCAAATGCTACTTCGACCCTATAGTATAGATGTCTTGTATCATAAAAACAAAATTATTATCTTACATAACATAAATCATAGGCATGCAATTCATCATTTGAAATCATTATATATATATATATATATCGTAAAACATATTGTTAATTATAAAAAATACATAATCATTTTATTCATTTAATCAATCCTTAGATTAGTCCATTTTTATATGCATGCTCAGCATATCATAAAACACTATAAAAGTTTCAAGACACAGCCTATGCGTCTGAACCTGCTATCCACTCACCTGGACGCCAAACAAATAATCCCGATCACAGTCCACCAGTGAGTTACTAGTCTCCTCGAAAACCAAGCAGCACTGGAATTGACATATCAATATCAGGATCAATATGGTACTGTAGTTGTACTGAAATGCGTGTACAAGCATATGCATACTCAAACATTCGAACAAACCTCAAAAATCCATTTCGGGCCAAAGTCTAACATAATGATTCAAAAATATGACTCGGTGTAAAATTACGCTCTAGTTCTCGGGACTTTGAAAATTTTCCATCTAGTCCCAAAATATTCCAAATTTATACACTAGTCCTCAAAGTATTTTAAATTTAATAATTAATCGTCCAATTTATAAAAATTGCATTTTGAACCGCATTATTCTCATGAATTACAAATGCCCCTAAATTTCCTAAAATTTACCATTTTACCACATGTAAAATTGAGTTTAGTCCTCCCTTATCAACCAATCAAATATCTCCTTTCATTTCTTAAATTTCCATAATCGAATTCATCTTAAATCCATTCCAGAATCAATGTTCACTCAAACCAAATAACTTATTTATACTCTTCATTTCTGTTACTCATCCACATATTGCTAGGTCACCATCATCTCTTAATATCACTCCTTTAACCACCCAACCCGTTATTCAACCTACCAACTAATCTAAGGCCAACAAAATTTTATCATCAGTCATCATGAACCATCAAGAACCAGAGAAAAGGCATGCGTCTCTATCACCCACAACAAGCAAAACATGAACAAATAATTAAAGAATGGAAGAAAAGAATAGAGGAGGGATCCTTACTTCAAAACACTAAGGAGAATGGTTGGAAACCCAGTACAATGGATGCAAGATGTTCTAAGACATGAACAGAGGTGGAAAAGTGATGGAGGCAAACGAAGTGTGGCTTAGGAGGAGTTGAAATATTTAAAGAAAATATATATTGTGTGGGCGGCAGGTTGGATTATTTAAAGAAAATAACTGAAACTTGGGCGGTGGATTTGATGTTTAAATCGAATAAATTGCAGAGTTGGGCGGTGGAAACCTGATGTTTAAAATCCATTTGACGCGGTGTGTGTTCTGAGATTTGCATGCCCAGAGAACCATAAACGACCGCTGCAAAGACGAACGACAGGTAAAAATGCAGAAGAATGACTTGCCGCTGCACATGCCAGAGCGCGCGTTCATGTCTTCTATCTGTACACACTCGGACGACAGCGTCTCGGAGCAGAAGACAGCTTGCATTAAATGTGCATTCCATGGCTCATTTTTCTTCCCTTTTTTTTCTTCAATTTTCAACATTTCTCCCACTTAATTAACCAACTTAATTACCTCAAAAACATCATTAATCACCCAATTAATATCTAAAACACAAAATTTAATCTTCCAACATAAAAATTATTTTCCAAAATACTTAGAAAAATTATCAAAATTAATCCAAAAATACCAATTATTACATATTATTTTCCAAATTAAATGGAAAATTTTCCAAAATAAATTTGTCAAAAATTCAGGATATTACAAATGTAAAGCAGGGAACTATGAAGGTATTGTCAAATGTTCAGAATGGAAAGTTCGTCCTAGACAAGGGCTTGATAATTGATAAGGTAACCGCATTGGGGTTGGGCAGAAGTAAGCCAACCAGGCTCAGCATTGATGGTGAACCAGTGACAGGCGAGATGAACATAGAGTTAAATACATTGGAGGAGAAGTACCTAGAAGACGAATTGGCCGGAGACGAGAAGAAGAAGAGTATGGTGGTAGAGGTGAAGGGCCTGAAGATTCCCGTGGGGAAGAACTTTGTCATGACATGGACAATGGGGATCACCGGTTGATCACAAGAGTGTTGTGTTGGTCATTTTTATTGTGTAGGTCTTGTGTGCCATTAGTGGCTTCTGCATGATTTTGAATTATGAGGGTGAGTGGGGTGGTTCATAAAGAGGAGACGAGCCAAGGAATCATGCTCATCCTTCTCCAAAGGAATTAAACAGGGAGTGTGCGATTTTCAGATCTTACGTTGGCTCATTGTGATAACTGATAAATGTCGCAAACGTATAATGCGGCAATGCATAATCGAAGTCCTTTTAGTCAAAATATTTGCATTTCTTAGTGTTCTACTTCTAGTTTTAATCGAATTGGTTAAGGGCTTGACCCATTCTATTTTTGGATTCTTGGAATTGGGCTTTGACCAGTAACACTTTGACCCACTAAAATTCAGATTTGTAAAAATAAAACTAGTTTAGAAATTAGGTTAATGCTAATTTTTTCAGTGTGTTAGTTGCTAATATGTCAACCGTTTAAATTTTCTTTTGACAAATGCCAGATTTATTAGGTATATAAGCTAAAATCTCATGAGTTTAATCTTTCATTTTTTTGATATATTTTCTCTCTCCTCAACAAAACGCCCAAATCTCTCTCTTTCTCTTTCTCTCTCCTCTCCTCTCCCTATGCTCTCTTCCTCTCTAATCGAGAAACAGAGAAACCCTACCTCTGTCACCCTCCTCCATCGCATTTGTTCTTGTCTCCGTCTTCTCGCGTCGCATCTGTTCTCGCTCAACTATCCTCCGTAGTGTCTCGTCTCTCCCTCTTCAGTTCGTGTTTCCTCGCTGCGTCACGTCTCCTCTTTGTCCATCACTCGATGCCCTCTTCTCTGGTTCTCGTCTTCTCTTGCCTCGTTCTCGTCTTTGTTGCCTCGATTTTTCCTCTCTGTCTTCATCGATCTACAGGTGACGGTGGGGAGTGGTGGTGAATGAATCGGATGAGGCGGCGACAACAGCTAGGGTTAGGTAAACCCTAGTTGCTGCCTTTTATTTTTTCAAAATGACTAAAATACCCTTGGATTTTTTATTCGTGTTTTAATGTGGAAAAACACTTTAACTATGTTTATTTAGTTTGTTTTTTCTGACTTTGGTTGATTTTTTGAATTATATTTATTTTGTACAGGATGGAAACATTTGGACACTTGCTGATACATTTTTTGGAGACTTGTGGATACATTTTGGAGGCGTTTGTAAAGCATCGGATACCAAATCAATTTTTTCCTAAGCAAAATAAAATAAAATTAATAATATATAAATAATTAAACTTAATTTAATTATGGATATATTTAGAGACATATGAATACATTCGGAGACATCAAAAATTGTAAAAATTGTATAAGAAGCTGTGGTTTTGATACATTTGGATACATTTTGGAGATATCGAAAAAAATTGAAAATTTTATATTCAAAATTATAATTTGGATGCATTTAATTTAAAAAAAATATTAAATCAAAAATTTATTAAATCTAATTTTATATATAAAAAAATTGTAATTTGAAGACATTTAGATATATACGGATACATTTGGTTACATATGAATACATTTGGATACATTCTAAAACATCATATTTTTCTCCCTTTAAATTTATCTTTTTGGGGAAAAAAATTCAATTTCTAGCGAAAATATCACCATTTTTCGCAAAAAAAAATCTCAAATTTTCGGTTAATTTTTCAGTCAATCAAAAATCTGGTATTTTTACAGCATACTTCAAGCATATTTCTATTACTCGATATGTGTTTGGTACATGACAAAAAATTAATTTTGAATTTTAATTTAGTATAATAGTCAATTTCTTCCTAACACTTTTCCCACTATTGTTTGGACTGAGTGACAAGTTGTTCAGGTCATAATCCCAAATATTTCTGAGTGGGACCTCTTAATCATAATATAGATTGGAGGTTGGTTGCATCTGTAAAAGTTTAATTCACAACTAAAATATGTAATGAAAAATGGATGGGAACTCTAAATCTCATGGATTAATCCAAATTGAATAATAATAATAATAATAGAGTAGTTATGAGTAATGAAGTTAAAAAGAGTGACAAAAAACCTGATTTGTATCACTTTCAAGTTAAACCTTGTTCGTGTATAGACGGCAACGAACCCAATGCTGACCTGTCATTTTCCATTTTGATTTATTTCAAACGTGGAGCAAATCCGGAATTTGGGTAAATCCGCTTTTTGGAGATTGCCCTTGTTATCTTTTTTAGTTATCAATTTTTCATAAACTCTATAAATAGAAATGATAGCGAGTGAGGATAACATTTTCATTGTAAAACTAGTTGAAGGTCCGGGGGATGCCTCAATTTTTTTTTAAATTATTTTTTAATTAATGATTTATCATATTTATTTTTTTATTTAGTTAAAAATATTATAGTAACATTTATATATTTTTACTTAATGTGGTTGAACAAATGTAAAATAGTTAGTAATAATCGAAAGCAATAACTTCTTTTTTATATATTTAAAAATTGAACAGTTCTTTTGCTAAGAAAATAAATTTGACTAAGAAAAAATAGTCAACGTTTATATCCTCAAAATTTTTGTAAAGTTTTGAAAATATTTTTACATAATGGCGATAAGTCCTCAAAAATTAAAATCTATGCTTAGAAATTCCATTCCAAACTTAATAGGATGAAGCAACAAATATATTAGAAAGAATTTATGCATAGAATTTTATATGTAGATATAAATAGATGACCTGTTGATGATTATTATGCAATAACAGTATTATTGAGATATTATTGAGAGTCGTTAAATATTTATTTATTTAAGTGAAACTTAGAAAAGAAAAAAGGCAGACTAACATTTTAAACATTATGGACCAAAAAACCCAGCCATTTTAATAAAATAGTCCCCAAGAAAGGCCAATCAATTTTTAATTAGTGATCAAATTGATGATAATTACAATTCTTTAAACTGTACACTAATATCCTCGCTAATGGTGGCAAAAATGAAGTGAGAGCAATGCATGAACATAGATTAAAAGAAAAGAAAAGAATAAGTGCTCTGCTAATGTGTGCTACTCTTTCTTCTTCTGTTCCCACTCCAATTGTGCAAGCAAGACTACCAAAATGGCATTTTATCTTTTCTGGTTTCTATTCCCCAATGAAACTTAAGCTTAAGCGGATTCTTATCCTTTTTGGTGGCGTTCAATTCTTTTATGACGATTTCAACTTTTCAACCTCGGGAACTTTCTGAAAATCTAGGCGGGTTTGCTTATTTCGCTTGCAAGGACCTGAAAAAATGCAGACCATCAGTCGCTAACTAATGGCATATTCATTCATTAGCATTGCAAAAGGCATGAATCCATATAGTACATCTGCATAAGCGACCCACAAGCACTTGGGACAAACTTCTTACACTTTAGCACAAGTGGAGGCCTACATATCCAAATCCAAATTAGCACAATCAACCCACAAGCACTTGGCACAAACTTCTTACACTTTTGAATTCATCTGCCGAAGTGCCAAAAACTTCCATCAACGTAAGTTTGTCTATCTTCAGCTGCAACAGAGAAACGACTTTCATATGCGGCTGAGAACATAGCATAGAAAAATGTTTTGGCTGTAGTGGGAGGGACCGAAGCATGGGTTAAGGAAATGCAAATGCAAAGAAATTATCATGAGCATTCTTCATTAAACATATCAAATGTATATCAGAGTTTATAATATTTTCTGATACCTACCAGAGCAGCATGTTCATCCTGAAAACGCATCAACTCTTGCTTGAATTTTTCTTGGATTCTGCAAGTTCCAGATCACATTACAATGCCAGTGAGATTATAAAATGTAAGTGAGCCAATAATGCAAAGAAATGTACATCATCAAAACCATGAGATAACATAAACTCATTGCAGCCAAATATGGAGCACGAAGTCCAGATATTAGCAAACACAATTGATTCATTGTAATGTGAAAATTTCAATACAGAGTAAACACAATTGTTGCATGCTATTGCTTACCGGAAAAAAATGGAGATGATCATAGCAGTGATAATTGCTTACCTGTAATAAATAGAGAAGCACAACATCATCGTTGCATATCAACATAATACGTAAAAAGACCTTACTATATATTTGAAGGATAAACGGGTTCATCCACTCACAAGTTAATTGATTTTTTCTTGTTTCAAAGGATTTAAAGGAATTTTTTTAACAACTTTCACAAAGAATGTAAAACTCACATTCTAAAATAGAAAGTAAATCGTTGGATCAAAACAATTCTATTTGAAAAATTGCAACGAATCAAGACCCGTGGAATTCAACAAATCGAATTAAACAATCAAGAACAGAAAGTACAGGATCACAACCTAAAGGAGTCTATAGAATGCACACTAAAAGGAAAACAAAAATAATCAAAATTACCATGTAGAAGCAAGTGTTAGATCGAAAACTGCGAGCTAGGGGCAACAAAACAGCGATTATGTTTACCTCTTTCGCCGCAGAAGGTGAAGAAGAAGGGAGCGACGTCGAAGAAAAGGAAAGGAATTAAACAAGAAATAGAAAGTTTAGAAGGAAGAGAGTGCTTCGAACGATGAGGCGAAGGAAGAAATAAGCGGACGGTTAAGTAGAACGATGAGGAGAAGAAAGGAGAAAGCGGACGATTAAATTTTGAATCAATTTGGATAAGTATTTATAGAGATAATATCGAAACATAATAGGAGTTTATTTCAATTAAAAGGTGGTAAAAAATACTGTTAAGACACATGGTAAAACAGAAAGTTAATGTATAGCGTTTTAATATATTGTATAGATTGATATATTGTATTACTCTGTTATAAGTGAGTGTTATTAATAAAATTTGGGAAATGTCGTCTTTTTTTATTAAAAAAATATAGTGTATAGATTTATACAGATATCACTATTTAATCATCTTTTATTTTGCAAAGAAAATGTTATCCTCATTCGCTGTCATTTCTATTTATAGAGTTTTTTAGAAAAAAAAACTGGTTGATGCCTAAAAAAGATAACAAGGGCAACTCCAAAAAGTGGATTTACCCAAATTCCAGATTTGCTCCGCGTTTGAAATAAATCAAACTGGAAAATGACAGGTTTGCATTGGGTTCGTTGTCGCCTCTACAGGTTTTAACTTGAAAGTGATGCAAATCAGGCCTTTTGTCACTCTTTTTAACTTCATATTATTATTATTATTATTATCTATTTTTGATTTGAATTAATCCATGAGATTTAGAGTTCCCATCCATTTTTTCGTTGCATATTTTAGTTGTGAATTTAAGTTTTACAGATGAACCAACCTCCAATCTATATTATGATTAAGAGGTCCCACTCTGAAATATTTGGGATTATGACCTGAACAGCTTGAAAAAATCGTCACTCAGTCCAAACAATGGTGGGAAAAGTGTTACTGGTCAAAGCCCAATTCAAAGAATCCAAAAATAGAATGGGTCAAGCCCTTAACCAAATCAATTAAAACTAGAAGTGAAACACTAAGAAATCCAAATATTTTTGACTAAAAGGAATTTGATTATGCATCGCCGCATTATACCATTGCGACATTATTAGTTGTCACAATCAGCCAACGTAAGATCTGAAAATCGCACCTCTGTTTAATTACTCTGGAGAAGGATGAGCATGATTCCTTGGCTCGTCTCTTCTCCATGAACTACTCCACTCACCCTCATAATTCAAAATCATGGAGAAGCCACTAATGGCACACAAGACCTACACAACTAAATCTAAAACATTTAAAAATGACCAACACAACTTACTCTTGTGATCAACCAGCGATCCCCATTGTCCATGTCATGGCAAAATTCTTCCCCACGGGAATCTTCAGGCCCTTCACCTCTACCACCATACACTTCCTCTTCTTGTCTCCGGCCGATTCGTCTTTTAGGTACTTCTGCTCCGCTGTATTTAACTCTATGTTCGACCCGCCTGTCACTGGTTCACCGTCAATGCTAATCCCGGCTGGCTCACTTCCGCCCAACCCCAATGCGGTTACCTTCTCAATGATCAAGCCCTTGTCTAAGGCAAACTTTCCATTCTGAACATCTGACCATACCTTCACAGTTCCCTGCTTTACAGTTGCATAGAATTTGACATAGGTTGCAGACCCACCACCAAGTTGCATTTCTGGCAATTCGTCATTATCAATGTAGAGGTTTCCGTTGGCTTCCCCATCGGTGGCTCCAGCCGGGAATGTCACCATGAGGCTGAAAGGTGTAGTCCTGGCTTCCTTGGAAATGAGCCCACCTTGCTGCATTGGCAGGATTGCATTTTGGTACAAATGCACGTTAACAACATGCAAAGGGGCATCAAGAGTAACATATTGCCCTCCTGATGATGAAATGGTCTGCG
>CAODLS011216100.1:0-17259 GCA_948243855.1 Flueggea neowawraea
TTGAAAATGAACAAAATAAAACTAAAATCAAATGAAGAATTGAAGAACTTGAATATTTTAAAAAGATAAACCAAATAAAGCAACTGAAATTTCCAATCTTTCAAAATTGACTAAATTCATTTTATATCTTCTCCTAACTAACTTTGTGATTTGTAAATTAATTTGCTCTAATTTTGATAATTGTTTCTATGTAAAGTTTTTCTCATTAGAATTTGCATTGAACCATTAATGATAAATTAAATCAAAATTTAATTTAAAAAAATTTCTGATTTGAAATTTGTGTAAAGTCTACTTAACAGTTAACACACACCTTATTTTTTTGCTTTATGATTTATTTTTGAAATTGCAATCTTTCTTCCCTTTGATTCTAATCAAATAAGAACGTAGAATTTATTTGTATTGTTAGATTTTAAGATACCCATGGTTTCTGCTGATTAAAATTAAAATGGAAAGGGAAAGTCAGTTCAGATTTGTAGCCAACAGATTTGTGCTATAAGGAATTTCCAACTGAGATGAAAGGGTCAGTCCAGTAGCAGTGAATAGGCTATTGCCCAGTTTTGTGGACTTCCTCAGGAATCCAAGACTCTGACTCTGTTTACAGATTTACAATTGTAGTAGCCAGTGACTCCACTTCCTCAAAATTCAAAACATCAACCTCAAACATTATATAGCATTTAACCAGCATATGGTTATTACCTACAACAAATACTTGTTTGGAAATAAACAGCATCTTCTCTGTCAATAGAACCAATCACACCAACAATTTCATGAGAAAATTACAATTATGCTCCTCCCGCCCAAAACTGTGCTGCCTAAATTAAAAAGACTCTGCAACTATTCCTCCCATTTGCATTACTCAAAAATGAAGTTCCAACTTCCCCTTCAATACAAGATGAGATTTTTGGTGCCACAATCTATTCGTCTTCTCTTCATCTAGTAAGTTCTTATTTAATCTTGTGATTTTGTTGCTACTCAGTCTTTCTTCTTTTTTGAAATTGGAGATTTTGCCAGATTTGGACATTTATTTGTGATTCGTCGGTGTCGTTAGTTGTTCCCGTAAATAAATTTTGATTTTGGTTTGTGAGTGTTGTTTCTGTTATGCAATAATATGTATGCACCGAAGGACAAGGGATATAGTGTCAAGAAATTATTCTAACTCATACAAATTGCAAAAAAACTACCCTAATCCTCTGTTTGAAAGTGAATGTTCTGATATTATGTTTGAAATGATTCCTTAGTGGTTGGTTTCGTCTGTGACGATAACTGATTCAAAGGTAAAAGCCAATATGCTCGGTCTTCTTCAATTTAGTGCACTCCATTCGTAATGCTAACACTGGGTAGTTTGTTCTCACTGATTACATGTTTCTTCACTTGCAGATGAGGTTGTTAACATTACAACTATTAATGGTTTTTGTATAATGTGTGCAAAATCAGTTGTTAAATGTTCAATTGAAAAGAAGTTTGCAACATATTAGTCTCTATTTTTCTGAACAAGTAGGAATGATGGAGCGATGTGGAAAGAACGAGTGGAAATGAGGGGTTGCGAGCATTATTGGATGTGATCTATCATTGATATTAATGTACAATTGAAGTACGATTAAATTGTTGAACCAAGTTTCATGTTTAATCGTAATTCTCCTTATTTTCCTCTAACTGATTCTTATACATGAGGCTCCTTTAAATTTGTACTACTGATGTCTCCATTGTTCCATAGAATTGAAAGAAAAGGGCTATGAAGGGAGTGCTCAGAAAATATTTAACCAACTTTTGTATTAGTACGTTAATGCTAGTTCATCAAGATTTCTTTACTTTAATCATTACATAAGTTTTGGCCATCTCCTGGTAATTAAATAATACAAATGACTACTTTATTTTGACATATGTGTTTGCCCTTCCTTTTTAAACAAGTGAAGCTTCCCATGACAGTGAATGTATATTGTTAAAAATATACATGAAGCATGCCTCCTAAAATAAATATTAGATGGGATATTGCAAGTTAATTTCTATTTTCATATTTGTGACTTAGGGTGGAAGAATGTAAAATTCAAATAATAACTTTTTAAATTTCTTTGTAAAGATATTGTCGTACTTGTTTTAAGAGATGTTCATATTAAACATATTAAAATAGAAAAAGACTCTACTATATGTGTTTCTCTTGCATACTGTCTCTGTATTTTTAACTAACTATTTTGCAGGCGCACAGACACAATTGATCACCTTCTTGCATTGGCATCTTTCGTTTTCAATCTTCCAGTAGAATACTGTCAATTTTAGAGGGTATTGGTAAGTTTATAAGTAATTAGTTTTTGTAAATTATTCCAACTTCTGTACATGCCTGATAAATGGCAAACAAGAATTTTTTGTGCATAAAATTTCAGTCTATTGTCCATGTTTTAAGTTGGGGAATTTACGTTGTCTAGATGTTCTTGCACATAAAGTGTAAAACACAACAATTGCGACTTAGTTTTGCGATTCGTACATTTCAAGGTTCTGTAAGTGGTATACAATGGGCTACCAAAATTGACAAGTAAGACTTTATTTTCACCCATTGCAGTAGAAATATTTATATGAGATGGGTTCTAAAGGAGATTCTGAGAAAAAAGGGACAATCTGGAAATCAATGGAGCAGTATTTAATTGATTATCCAGCATCTTCGGAAGCTGAAACCGCTAAAACTGCCAGTGGAAATCACAATTGGAAACAATTGGAGGACAAGATGGAGAAGGAATTTGGTCATGTTGTTAACAATGTTCAGATAAAGACCAAGTACGAGCAATTAAGAAAAGAATACAACTCCATAAAGGATTTGTTATTCCGCCAAACTGGTTTGGGGTGGGATGATGATAGTCAAACTATAAGAGCAGATGATTCATGGTGGGACTCCCCACAAGTGGTACGTATTTATATTTGGCTATTTTATTGCTTTGTGTAATCTATATTTAACTTTTGTAAGAACCAGAACTAAGTTTTATGTCATTTGTAATATTTTTCTTAGTAAAAGCATTTCAATTATTATTATTTGTAATTATAGTGGGACATTATTCTCTTTGTTAAACTCAATTGAACAAATACGAACAATTTTTACAGGCTAAAGGTGGATTGCGTGAGAGGTTTGAGACATTAGACACAATTTTTGGGTCGTCCACTGCAACGGGAGATTTATGGCAAGTCAGAATAATTGGAACAATCATGGACGTTCTTTCGTCCAGGAACAAGTTGATATTGACCTAAATATATCATCTGGCCAAAACAAAGAGAACGACCAACACGAAGTAGCTTCAGATGCAACTCCTAATGGTGTCCAATTAGATGAATCAACAAGCAACTACCACTCTTCTGATAATGTATTTTGTGGCGCATCAAAGAGTCACGGTAATGGCCAAAAACGCATTAGTGATGACAAAGAGTGCACTCAATTTCGAAGAACAAGGAGAAGAAGAGGCAAAGGGAAAGATTACAGATATTTTAGGAATGCAGAAATTTATCAGAAATCAATTGATCAAGTAACTTCTGCACTAACTGATGGATTGAATAGAGTTGCAGAAGCTTATCTAACCGTCGCTGCACGAAGAAAGCAAGAAAAAAAGAGTGTACATGTTGAGGCAATGAAGTCAGCTGTTGAAATTTTGGAAAGGAACAATAGATCTGACCTCATTCAATTTGCTTGGCGGTGGTTACGTGATGAAGGAAGATTATATGAGTACAAGAGCGTCGAAGGCAACGATGGAAAATCATCCGGTTTTTTGACATGGTTGAAATTGAAAATAGTAGACAAAAATGGTTAGGAGGACCTCCCAATATGATGAGTGGACTAAATACTGTCAATACAACGAGTTAGGGCATGCCTAGTTTTGGAGGACCCTTTGCTAATGCCTATTTTGGTAGCATTAATAGTCTATATAGGATGGGAGGATTGCAAGGAACTTGTGATGTTGCGAATTTCACATCGAGAAGTCGAGGTGGGGAAGCCAATGATACGAGGAGATTTACTTCGTGTTCGGTTTCAGAGGGAAATGAAAGTGAGTTTAACTAATGTTAGCAACAAATAAAATCAGTTATTTTGCCTACATATACCAGTTTCACTTGACTTGGATTTGCAATTATGACATTCTTATGATATTAATCTATGGTAGAATGTTTTGACTCAGTGAAAAGTGACGTAACTTACTATATAAAGTGGAAAGTAAACTATGTTTAGAATGATATGTTTAAGTATGCAAATTATATTATGTTTATACGGTTTCTGTAAACTTCACTTTTAATGTAGGCTTCTTGTTATGTACTTGATTGTGAAAGCACTGTCGTTGGTTTTGAGAATGAAGGATTTGCTGGCGATATTCTTCTACTGAAATTCAAAACAAATCTAGTCTTTTTATTACTTGCCAATTTTTATTCGCTAGTGTTTTCCAAGGTTAACTATGTTAATATATATTAAAATTTGTAATCTTGTTTCTAATCATTGCATTGTAAATGTCATTGTTGCAATTATTATCAGATGGCGGATTCAGACGAAGAGGATGAGTTATTGCTACAAGCAGTGCGATATTCCTGTGAAGCATATGTTTCAACTGTAGAGCCATTTCTACAAAACTTGTGGGTTACTTCAATTTCAAGAACACCAACTAACGACCAAGTCTTGGCCACAACGAGGTAGGCAGTGGTTATTAGGTATGCTTAATGAGTGAGTACAGAGGGGATATAAGATGCTTCGAACTATTACGAATGGATCGAGAATCAATACACCATTTAGGCAATTTGTATGAAACACATTATGGACTTGTTGCAAGTAAGGAATTGCCAGTGAGAAGCAAAATATGTATATTTCTTTATGTTTTAGCTAATGGAGCAAAAATTAGAAACACGGGAGAACAATTCGGATATAGTGCTGAAACAATATGGAGGACTTTCCATGAAGTTTTACATTTTAGTACCCAATTCTAGAGAGATATGATTAGGCCAAATGGTGACCTCGTAGAACATAAGGGTCCTAACGGGAGAAATGGTCGTTACTTTAAGGTATGATTGATTATATTTCATTTATTGTTTATTACTACCATGGTCTGTAATTTGTACTTTTTTTGTGTAGGATTGTGTTGGCGCAATCGATGGAACTCAAGTGCCAGCTACTGTACCGACCGATAAGAAAAAGAAATTCTACAATCGTAAAGGTTTTGTCTCCCAAAATGTTATGGCTGTTTGTGATTTTGACCTGCGATTTACATTTGTGTTGGCCGGCGGAGAAGGTAGCATTCATGATGCCAAAGTTTTTAAAATTGCGGCAACTACACCTGAGCTCAAATTCTCACATCCACCTGCAGGTTCCAATCGTGATTTTTTTTCGAGTAGCCTTTGCACATCTCAATTGCAATAAGCTTTGTTCATCTAACCAATGTATAATAACATTTTGCAGGTAAGTATTATTTAGTCGACGGCGGATATAAGCACCATACTGGGTACATGGCTCCTTATAGAGGACAAAGGTATCACTTGGATGAATATCGTAAAAACGGTGGACCAAAATCACCAAAGGAGGCCTTTGATAGAATGCACTCTTCAATTAGGCGTGTCATAGAGCGTGCCTTTGGCAGATGGAAAGGGCAATGGAATATGTTGACGCGGTACACCACCAAGTATAGTTTGGAGACTCAGAGGAATATAGTAATAGTCACAATGGCGCTCCACAATTTTATACTGAACCAAGAGAGTGAAGTAGGTAGTAATTCAACTTCATATGCTCAAAACAATGTACAAGACGATGTACAAGATAATGACATGGATGATGAAGCAGAAGTTAGAGAAGAGGAGGAAAATGAACTAGATATGACCATGATTCAGTTAAGAGATTCAATGGCTACGGATATTTTTAATTGTGTGCATGGATAAAATGTAACTTAGTGTAGAACAATATATTATAAAATATTGATAACTAGTGTTTTGATCAAACTTCACTAGTGCCAAATTAATTATTAAAATTGATCTATTATTGTTTGTGAACTTTTGCTAATGTAATTATTGAAGAATTTATCTCTAATATAAATTTTTCCACATATATCGTAAGCAAGCTTAAAGATCATGTGTAAATTAAAAAAATTGGACTACCATGTAATGGCACTGTGATAACTGGAAGGAACAGATTTTTAGAGTTGATTAATATTGATTTGGATTATAGTAAAAAATTATTTTTTTACTTGAATGTTAAAGGATATTTTTGGAATTTCATTGAAAATAATAACAAACAAAATTGCTTACATCATTATCACTTTTCACTATTACAAAACACAAAATCTCCTATATGCTATATACGAAATATGTTGTGAACGAGTCCTATATAAACACTTCCAGACTTTATGGAAAAATGAATCAATAACTTTTACTAGCTCCAACCTCAAACATTACAATGCCTCCAAGCTCAAAATGCAGCACTTTGTCAGAATTTGTAAAGTGAAATACTAATAGTGAATTCAATTCCACCATAACATGAGATACATTATCTGAACGAACCCACTGCAACACCATCCTGACATCAAAACATTCTGCCACAAGAGGATTCAAAACGCATTTGAAAAGGAATAGACGTCCAAGTTAAGTCCATACCTGAAACATGTCTGAGAACCCGACCTACGCTTGACCGGATCTGTTCTGCAAATATTGCACAATCAACATTCATTACTTCAAAAGAAAAAACATTGATTTTCAGAGTACTAGGAGGAAGTTTCACCCAAGAACTAGCTTCAGAGTTCTCACAACCATTGTTGTATTTATGGGCAACACAATCATAATATAGCACACAAGTGAAGTGATTTAAATATATTTTACTGATTGACATTTCACTCTTAACAACCCAAATAAGAAGAAAGTTGTTACGATCAAAATAATCTGTTGGGACAGTGGAATACAATTTTAGTTACAAAACATTTAGCATAAGTGAGATTTTCTAGTAGTGCTTGACTAGAACAATTTAAGGAGTGGCAATTTTTAATCCGATAACACGATTTGTGAGTATATGATTATAACACGATACAAATAACACGAATTTAATTTTTGTAATGTTTATGTTATGTTTAATAACGAGTGATATAGAAATATTATGACACGATTACGATATGTCTAACACGAATTGCATCTCAATGAAGGTGATGTGGATGAAATTTGCGATTCATAACCTCTTAATCTGCATCCAAGTGAATGATCACAGTGCACATATATGACAAACTGTGACAAAACAGACACGTTAAACTTCATTTTCTCTAGTCATTTTCTACTTCATAGTTTCTCTTTGGTTATACCTACGAAGCAGTGTTCAGAGTGGTCACGGATCCCAGAAACCTGTACAAGTCAATGTGGAATATATCCCTATTGTTTTCACAAACTGAAGAAATTTCCACCATTCTTCATTTGTCAACAAAACCTTACAAGCTAAGCACCTAATCACAAGTCATGTGCTGTGATATATGTTGGGATTTTCTTTATTTTGTAAATGTATAATATGTTCAGCTTTAGAATATCAAATTTGAGTTCTCTTGGAGTAATATTTACATCGATCTTGAATTTAATCTAAAAATATTTTTGTGAAAACTAGAAGAAGAGTGAAAAGCAACAATAGCAAATCAAAAGATTTGTCTGATGATACTGAAATCATTTCGATCTTTTTAATGAATAAAATGCCTCACCCGTTTTTATGTAAATTTAATTAGGTTGATCCAGTATTAGAGGGATACCATTTTGATTTATAGAGTTTAAAGATTTAAGTTGAAAAAATAGTAAAAATAAAGGGTTATTTGGTTCAAAAATTAATAAAAATTGAAATTGGAATCGATTATATAGAAAATGTAAATGACATGAATCGAAATCAAATATAAAATCCAATATTTCTTTCCAATCCTCGCTTTTCCCCATTATAGTATGAATCGGCATAAAAAATTAAAAGTCAATATTTCTTTTCAATCTTGGTTTTTCTCCATTATAGTATTCGATTCGGTTCAAAAATCTCTAAATCCTGCGAGCATGACTAAATAGTAGGGATTCCTAATTTGAAATAGAAAAGTTGTGGACATATATAGACAAGTTTATTTTTTACAATTTCAAATGGCATAGTTACTATAATTAATTTATCACTCTTTTTTTTGCCACAATTAATTTATCAATCTATATATGCAATATTGTGATACATAAATCTATATAAAAAAGCATCATGTTAATGTAACTTGATAGAGTTACACTTACAGAAAGTTGACTGTCTTTTTCATTTCCAAAAAACTAATTCCATGAATTAAGGTTGCAGACCAACACTATTTAACCAGAGCACAATCACTCATTATTTCTCAATTTTTACGTATCCTTTGTTTTGACATAATTCTCTTATCCAGACCACATAAAATTGTGAAGTGAAGTTTAATGTTTATTTATTTAATGCATTTGGTAAGAATATTGGACTAATGCCAAGTCATGATAAAACCTTGACCTTTTTTGATGTGATTGCTTGTCTCTTTATAGAATTGTGTTCAGCGGGTTGATCAAATTGCTAACTAATTAATAGGAATTAGAGACTAATAGCACAGTAATAAGTACTAATCACTTTTTACATAAACTCTCCATGTTCAGTGGCAGAAAAAAGACAAAATATTGGGTGTATCAGTCATAATGCACTCAAATTTCGCTTGATTAAGCATCATTTCTTGGCACATTCTTCGCTTTGATTTTCTTGTTTCGTATCCAAGAAACAAAAGGCAACGTTCTTTTAAAGCAAATCTTCTGTCTTGAACAAAAGTGCTAAAATCCAAAAAATGAACAGAGTAATGTCTAGGACTTAGAATTCTTTAAGATGAGCAACCTAAATTAGTCGAACAAATATGAACAGTTAATATAATTTTTTACTGAAAGCAAATGAAACCTGCTGTTAATATAAATCATCTGCTAAATGAACAGCAATTCGTTGGGTGAGTAAACCTTATCGTAAGGACCTGACATCAAAATTGCTGCCACGAAATACAATATAAATTACGCGATTCGCAGATTTCTCTACAAATTGAACGAACAATTATGGTAAAGGCTAAAACTATGCATTAAGTTCTTAACCAAATTTAGAGGTTGTAAAGTGAATGAATTGAATATTTTTGCCAAGATAAGAATAGTAAAAATCAAAACAAGAAATGGGTATGATATAAATATATATAAAGACCATATCTCATTTCTGTCATAGGGATTCGATTTCAGAAGCTAAAAGCCTATGACAGTAACAAAATCTGTGAGAATTAAATATCAAAACACACAGTGAAACCAAACCATGCTGGTCTCCATGCAATGAAACCCCCCACTTTCCATTCCTATCACTAGGTCTATTCCTAACCAAATACACAAATATATGTCAATACCTAGTAACTAGACCATACTTGCCAAAAGATATTGCAGAAAATGAACAAAATGTTAAGTAACACTTTAATGGTAGGAGAAATTAACCAGTCTTCTCAGTGGTGCCATTATTGTTGTATTTCTTGGAAGAGCATTTGCACATGCTGACTGGGTATTTAATGGCATTGAGTTCAACTTTCCTCAGCGCAGCTTTGCCTAAGTCGATTCCACAAATATCAGAAAGCCTGACAAGGTATAGCAGAACATCAGAGAGCTCTTCACCAAGATGCACTTTCTCTTCTTCTTGCCAGTCAGGCAGTCCCTTTGGCACCTCTCCTTTCCACTGAAATATCTCTGATAATTCTCCCACTTCTCCCACCTGCATTAAATCATGTTTGGTTGAGCAATGTAATCCAAGCCTATGTTTAAAAATTTGATGGTAAATTATAAAAAGCGTTTGCTTTTGACAGATTATTGATTATGAAGATAGGACATAAAAGATAATCCATTGACTATGATAAAAAGTAGAAATATATGACAAGACAACTTTTAAAGAAAAAATGTTTCCCTCTAGTTTAATTTAACCTATATCCTATTCCAAACCCAATGGAAAATTTGAATAAAAATGTGGAACAAATTTTTCACATTGCATAGAATGTGGAACAAACATCCAAAACAAACTTTACTGTTCTGGACTGTAGTCTAATGAGAATCACTGTTTGAGAAAAAGAAAAGCAAAAGGCAATTAGGGGGTAAAGGCTGGTGGTGGCAAAGATTTCTGTGACAAAGTGCATAACAACAAAAAGGGATATCTATTTGCACAGTTGGTCAAGTTTGACTGGAGATAAAAAAAAGAAGATGAAAAAGATTCACTGCAAACCTGACTCCGTTGAAAATTTTTGAACCCTAACTTGAGATTTAAGCAAGTAATTAGAGAGATTGACCCCTCCAAATAACCAAGATTAGGAATAGGCCCACTTGAAAGGTGGTCCTCTGGCAAACGAAGAGAAAATGAAGTGAAACCAAGGAATCATTAAAACTTCCCAACACAACCAAATGGTTTCAGTTGTATTCATCTGGGTCAAATAATTTTAAAAAATGGGAAAATGAAAGAAACTCAAAGCAATAATGGAGTCATCATCAATTTCTTTCTTTCTAGTATTATCTTCCATCTTCTTTGAACCACACCCACAAAAAATGATTAACCAAACAAAAAGGGTAGCCAAGAAATGAAAAGAAAATCAAAAAATCATGAAAAGGAGTGTGTGTGTATATTTTCCAAGTGACATACCAAAGCTAAAAGGAGGTTTCTTGGACTGTGAAACTGATCCCAGTCCCTTTCTTTAGCAAACTCAGCCATTTTGTGCTTGAGAAGATCAAGAGTGACACTTTCTTTCTCTGATTCTCCGGTCATCTTCTCAACATAAACCAAGAAATATCACTATTATACTAAAAAAGAAATTGAAGAAAAGTATTAAAAGACAGAGAGATTGGGGAGAAAGAGAGGGAGAGGGACAATTTCTGAGAGAGGGAAGGTGGTGTCGTGCTCGAGTGTACAATTTTCTTGGAAAGAGGCTGTTGTTTATATAAAAGAATGTTGAGAGAGAGGAACCAGGAGACAAAGACTGCTTCGGAAAAGAATAGCTGAGCTGAATAGGATGTTTCTACTGTGTTACAGTAATCCTTAGCTCAATAGTTATATGAATTTTTTTTCCAATACCAAAAATGGGATTAAATGTAAAAACAAATGATTTTTTTACCCAAGCTTTTTTCAAAAAAAAGAGCGAGTAACAAGACATATTTAGTTTAGGTGGTATTGAAGAAATAAATTGTAAAAACAAATTAACGAAAAAAAAAGATTGTAAAAACAATTTGTATTGAAAAAATTAAAAGATACAAGGGTTACATGTATATGTCTAAAGAATATACCATAAATTTATTGATATTAATAAGAATTTTCACAATTTATTCAGAAAGATATACTACTCTTTACTCTTTTTATTATATAATGTATTAAATCTACCAAATTTTATTGCTAGTCAAAAAAATATTAAAATTTATTTTTCAATTTTTCTACAATAAAATTCTACTCAATTCATCTCAAACTAACACTCTTTGATATAAATTACTGGCCATTGGCTTAAAGTAGGATATGGTTTACATGTTATTAAAAGTTTGCGCAGGTCATAGCAGAAAGGATTTCCTTATGGGCCCGTTTGGATGTCAAAGAATTGGGGCTAGAATTAGAAAATTGAGGAATTGGGTTTAAGTAATTCCAATTCTGTAGTTTGCGCGAGATAAAGAATTGACAATCTCAATTCTAACAATGCATAATTCTATAGAATTACAAATAGAGGCCACCCAATTCTTAATCCAACACACACGAGTTGTCAATTCCCTTCTCAAAATACACACAACAATCTCTCTTATCTCTTTCTCTCTCTTAATTCTCTCTCCCCCTCTTTTTCTCTCCTAATTCTCTCTCCTCCCTCTCTCTCTCCTTTCTCTCCTAATTATTTCTCCCATCTCTTTCTCTTTCCTAATTCTCTCTCCTCTCTCTACATCTCTCTCTTAATTCTCTCTCCTTCCTTTCTCTCTCCTCTCTCTCTCCCCTTCCCCTACTATCCCCCTCTCTCTTCCTCTCTCTCTCCCCCTCTTCCCACTCTCCCTCTCTCTTTTCCTCTCTATCCCAATTCTCTCTCTCTTCTATCTTAATTCTCTCTCCCCCTCTATTTCCTCCTCTTTCCCTCTCTCCCCCTCTCTCTCCTCTCTCCCTCTCTCTCCATCTCTCTCTTGCCCCTTCTCTCCTTTTCTCTCTCTTCCTCCTTCTCCCTCTCTCTCTCATTCTCTGTCTCCCTCCCTCTAAAAAAATAATTATTTAATATTAAATTCATATTAAAATATTTAATATTATCTATATTAAATAATTATTTAAATAATCAATTCTAATTTTCATCATGTTCTAATTCTAATTCAATTCTAATTTTATATATTATCCAAACATCAGAATTGTAATTCAATTCCAATTTCAATTCTGCAATCCAAACAAACCCTATATGAAAAGTGACACATATCGGTTCTCATGAATTCTCATGTGGAACAATCTGTTCCTCATTTTATTGTTATATCAGAAATTTTTTTAGCATTTATTAGTAGATTATTTCAGTCTATTTATAGTTAAATTTTATTTGGTATACAACTATCTTTTTTTTTTAATATATTAATTCAATATAATTGTATTATAATTTAAAAAAATATTTTACTAATTATAATTTATTATCTCAATTTTTTAATGCATACACTAGTTCAATTTTTGAATTTAATGCTTAAGCAAGAATGCATATTTACTACAAAATATACGAGTCTTTGAATAGGGATGGAAAAATACACCGAACCCACGGGGTACCGATCTGATCTGATCCGAATAGAGCGAATTTTTCAATGTTTGACCGAGAAACGAGGTGGTTCTCAGGGTAACCCGAAATTAAAATTATCAGGGACAGGGTGAAGTCAGTATTTAATATACCCGCCCAGTGCCCCGCCGCGACTCCCCGACATATATATAAAAATTTATATGTTAATTGTATTTTCGTATGAACTTATTAATAGAGCATTATATATATTAACATATAAATATAATTTAATTATATTTATATACTTATATATTTTTTTATAATGTCTTGAATTATATTTGTAATATCTCGTTTGTTTTGACTGAAATTTGATGGTATTCCATCACGACTTCAGGGAAATGCGGGGCTTTGAGGTGTTAAACTTCGATCGAGAATGTTTGGAAGTGGTTTGTGTGTGCAAAGCATATAGCATATCATATGTGTGCGTTGAAGAGCGTTCTATGCACATAGATTGAGGTCAGGGGGTCGTCTATGTGCGTAGGTGATTATACTACGTGCGTAGATGGATGTATGATGCAGACAGGGAATGTGCCTGCACACGTTTATGTGCGTTGGATACGTCCGCACACGTTGGACGTGATTTGAACTTGGAACCGTGGTGAGTATGGTGATCTACGTGCATAGAAATAGATGGTGTGCATGTTGATCCTGGATCCATAAAGGAAAGGTCATCAGATCTACCGTCTATGAACACAGGAGCTTCGTCTATGCACGTAGTATTCGGTCAATGTGCGTAAAGGAATGTTCAACACATGTAGATGGGCCTTTTCCACGGGTATTAAATGAAATGTCACGTTTCAGTTCTGAGGGTCTATAAATACACCCACCTACGGCTCTTCTGTCATAACTCATCTCAACCACCGAAATCGCTCTTTCAATTACTCCTCAGCACTTGCAATCACTCCTCAGCACTTCCATTGCGATTCTGAAGGTAAGAATCGTTCTTTGATCTCTTCTTTCAGTCATCTCACCTCATATTTGTTCATCTAGAATTTTGAACAAATTTTGGGGTTTTGTTCAGATCTTCCTTTTCTGTTGTAAAGGAAGTTAAATATGGGTAGATTAAGCTTGGTTAAGGTTGTAACCACAGAATTCTAGCTTCGATTTCCAAGGATTTTGTGTTTGAACGAAATGGGTTTGATCTGAGCTAGAGTTCCAGATTTTTGTAGATTTCGCATCAGATCCGGAGTTGTATCTGATGTATTATGATAGATAGGTGTTAGAAATACATATATATGATGTTGGGTGTCACGATTTGACGATTTGTGTTGAGTGGGTCAAAAAATCTGAACTTGAAAGTTGGGATTCTTGATGATTTTAAAGTTGTTTTTAGGATCTGAGGTTAGATCCTTGCTTGGGAAGCTAATTGCAGCCAATATGAGTGTTTGTTCGGTCGAGTATGATTGAAATGAGAGTTTGGGTATTTTGGCATAAGTTCTTGACACCATCCAGAGTTAGTTGGCATTTGCATTGCATGCATAGATCCAATATCGCCACAGTACTATATCATATCGTATCTTGATGTCTGTTGTATCTGTACAACTCTGTGTGCCTGCCAGCAAGAGCAGCCACCCACGAGTGGTGTTTGACTGGATTAGCAGCTTTGAATACCAAGTGAGTGAAATGACAGTTTCAAACACATATGTTGTGTCTTTTAAAATTGAGTATATGTTGTTTTTGATATGTCAGGGTTTGAAATGAAATATGAACTAATAATTATTGGGTTAATTAATAATCTGGGTATATAATTATTATTAACCAACGTTTTGATATGGAAAATAAAGTATATATGGGTATATATATACAAAAGCATTTTGTAAATGATGGAATAAAAGAAAAGATATTGCATGATTGTATGTGAAATACTATGTATGTATCAGACTGATATGGAGACACCCTATTACGGGGTATGTAGTCTTTGGTATACCATTGTATGTTATCACCCTACTACGGAGTATGTAGTCTTTGGTATACCATTGTATGTTTATGACCCTAGTCACAGGGTTTGGCGTTACCTTATATCCGGACTCCGCCACCTGACTGCTTAATAAACACGTATATCTGGCCAGCTATACGCGTTTATTGAGCAGTCAGGTGGTGGAGTCAACACTGTTATTTCTTTGATATGGTCCCGTACTATGAATGCACAAGTATATGTATATATTGCCTGAATGCATGTGAATGTTCTAGATGCGAACGTTTTGGTAAAATGAATTTTAGAAAAATATACTATTTATATAGTGTATATACTATATGGTATATATATACGTGTGCGATATTTTGAAAGGTGGTTTTCAAACCAGTCTTGTGAGGCACGAATGAGACGATCTGGAGTGTTGTTTCCTCAATAGAAAATCTTACCCCTATTTCTTCTGTTGTCCATGCTATACCTCTTTTACAGGTGATATTTTTGGGACGCACAACATCTGACACATACATCGACCTAGTGAGGTGTTTCTTCACTATAATGAGTGCCTTCGTCCGGACTCTACTATGCTATGTCGTTAGAGCTCCACACATGTTATTGTTAGGATACTGGGCTTCACTTTTGTATTTTGGGGTTTACTTTGATTATTTCATTTTTGTTGATATTTTGATATATTGTATACATATATATATATATATATATATATATATATATATATATATTGGTATTTATATATATGATATGATTTATTTCATTTATAAAGGTTTTTATAAATATTTTAAATAAATATTTGAAAAAATCGGGTAGTATATCTAATCACAGAGGCTTGTGCGGGATGGATCGGGCTCCCACAGACTGTCTGCCTCGTACGCTGGTCACGTGCCCGACTATGGGTCGTGACATATGCCATGCCATATATTGCATTGCTTTTGGTTGGATGGGAGAGTCAAAACTGAAAAGCAAAATCCAATTTGAAAAATAATCAAATTGCAACTGGATTTGAAAAATATTTTTCCACACATGGCACGCCACATAATGCTTTGTTCTTTGACGTTCAAATGTTGTTATTTGTGCTTTGAATTCGTGAAGATGGCATCGTGTTATATCTTGGGCACTTCTAGTTTCTAGTTGCTTTTTTCATCACTTTATACTTGGAGAACTACTTAATGATACAAACTCTTACATTGTCTTAGATTTTGTTCCCTAGGTCTGCTAGAAAAAGTTCTTTGATTGCTCTGGCTTCGGACTTGGAAGAAATTTTTTTTGAGAAAGGTGGAGTTTTGGGTTCACCAATTTGCTTTCTTTGTCGTTTACACTATCCAGGTAAATAGATTAAAATGGCTACTTGGCTATAAATTTCTCTTTTCCTCTAAAGTTGATAGGATTTTTCCACCAATACAGTTTGCACTATAGCAAAGCTGAAGTTTGAAGTAGTAGCATACTAATACAAATGTTGTATGGTTCTAGTGTTTTTATGGGGAAAGAAGTTACTTGACAAGCACTTATGAATCTAAAGTGACATTACTAAAATAGCCTTTCCAACTAATTTTATTTTCTAAGAAGTTATTCCTTTTCTTTCCTCTGACCATTGTTTGATTTAGTTCTACTAAGAGTATTGGAATTGGGATATTATATATTTAGATCTTCCAAGGTTTATCACTATTTTCGTTAACACCATGGAAACTTATATATTATTGTGATGATATTGTTCTGAGCTTTACGTAAGTTTTCAGCAGTAGATCATATTAAATTTTAACTCCAGCCATGTTTTAGCGAGTATCTTTGATGATAAAAGGCTTCAACACCAATCAATTGAGATAATATGTCCATCATTTAATAGTATGCCTTTTAGTTTTAATCACAGGTGTGATTGAGCATGCTAATGGAGAAATATTTGGTGCCTCTCAACACTCGGATTATGGAATTACTTTAAAATTTTTTAAAATTTTGATGGTGATTGGTTTCACTTTCTTGCAAAATTTTTATTTCATACTTATCCATTAGCTCATTATTATAACTTTTTGTATATACTACTTAATGTTTTCAACGCCAAAAGAGGATGCTAGATTTGGTTCTTGCTGGAAGGAGTCACTCACCCACTTAAGTCTTCTTTCAAATGTTTGGTTTGTATTTGTTTAATTTTTGTGTCTGAATTTGTTCACTTGTAATTTATTTTGTCCCTGAATAGAAAATATTATGTAGATTATTAATTCATTCATATGTTTTATGCATTACAGGTGGAGATTAAGAGATGAAACTCTACCTGGTATTTTTCTTGATTTCAAATGTTGGACAAGTTAGGACAATGATATAATCATAGTTTTATGGTATTTTGTTTTTGTCTGAAAAACATTACTGATATAATCATACGATGGATGAATTATTTTGTTCAGCTATGATACTTGATTGTAAATTCAATCTATTTTGGCATTAATCATTTAAATATTTATAAATTATAGGTGATTTGATTATAATTGCACTATTTAAATTGAATCTACAAGATATTATTATGATTGAAATATATATGGACAAATGTTTTTCCAAAACTTTTGTCCCTAATGATCTACTTTT
>CAODLS011216287.1:0-22022 GCA_948243855.1 Flueggea neowawraea
GTATCGACGAAGGCAAGAATGGGTCACTCTAATGTCTGGAACTCACATCCCAAGACCTACGGCCCTGGCTTTCGTGCCTGGTTAGTTTCTCTCCTTCTTCGTTAAGCCTGTGCTTTTGATGTTTTTGTATGGCTTGACTGAGTTGTTGGTTTTTGGTTCAGCCGTGTCTGTGGAAACCCTCATGGGTTGATTCGGAAATATGGGCTTATGTGCTGTCGCCAATGCTTCCGCAGTAACGCCAAGGAAATTGGCTTCATCAAGGTTCCTTCTTTTTCTCTGTGTGTGTGTTTGCTTGTAAGTTTGTTAGCATGTCACAATTGGTTTGTCTTGATCTAGTAAGTGTTTTGTTCTGTGTTATTCTTCACTATATATGATTTGTGTGTTTAAATGATCATTTGTCTTAAATTAGTTGCAGATACTTTTCTCTGACTGATCTGAATCCGAACTGGGAGCTTTACCCAGTTTTAAAGCTTCTCTGCTTGAACTCAGAAGAATTTTTTTTTTTGAAATGCTGTTGGGAGTTGACATGAAAAAATTGTAATATGTTTTGTGCACAATTATGTAAAAGAGATGGTACTGTTTGTTTATTGAACTAGCAGTTCTACCAAATTTTGAACCCCGTTGATAGTTTTTGATGATATTTATATTACTGGCTTTGTTGTTTCTTTGATCATTCGTGTGGTTGTCTATGTTTCTCGGTAATGGCAGTGTGTGAATTTAGACTAGGCTGACTTCCTTTTTGAGCAGTTTAGTTATATAAATCTTCACCTTATTCTTGCTCTGTTTGGATATTTTCAGTACCGTTAAAGAGAGGATGGCTGAACGCGCGAAACAAGAGCGTAGATGAAGGCTTTCTTGTTGATTTTTTAAGGTTTCATGTTGGAACAATTTTAACAATATCAAGACATATATTTCTTTGTTAATTACTATGAGTAGTTTTGGTATTTTTCATGTTTTGTGTTCATTTTTGCCTTTCTGTTCTCATGTCAGAAATATCAAATATGGCTGGGTTGTATACCCTTAATCAAAATGTTATGCTGTTCACTTTTCCTGTCTTCAATTTTTTTTTGGTCGGCATTCCTATCTTCAATTAAAGCTTACATGTTGGTATCTAGAAGCTGCAATATTAGTTTCTGTTTTTGAAGATTAAGATAGTTTGGCATTGTTTAAGAGAATTGAAAATGTGCTTTATTCTAAGGAGACGGGAATATGAATTAGGGATGACAATATGAATATGTAACTTGAGACTATTCATGGTTTACTCTATTTGCACAAGTGAGTAATATTTGTACTCTGTATCGAGTTGAAAGAGTCGCATCAAGCCATCAACTATAAGTTAACAATAAGTTAACACACTTCCAACCTCACAAGTACTGTGGGAATGCGTTTGAAAAGATCGCTTAGCAATTGTTTGTTGAATTTTTTTTGGGGATAATGCGCAAGTATATTATTTTTTTTTCCATTTATTATATAACATGTACAATAATAATTTTTTTGCAGCTAACGTATACAATTTGGGGAAACACACACAAGTACTAAAAAACCTCAAATTTCTTAAATGCAACAACATTCAAAACGAGTACATAAATAAAAACTTGCTTTAATGAAATTTAAAAAATATTAGATTTTGACCCTTTTTGACTGTGCATGAAAAGTTCAAAAATTTGACCAGTTACAAAATAAGTATAAAATGAGAACAAATTGAGTATAATGAGAACAAAATGAGTGCATCTTAAACATAATTTAAAATTTATTTGGTGAATTTTAAATGTTATGTTTCAGATCTCAACCCAGTTATTTTCTAGATCTCAACCTAGCCTCTCTCTTTCTCTTGTCATTGCTCTCTCTCGTCGTCAGTCTCTCTTGCTTTCACTCGTCGTCGGTCTCACTCACTCTCGTTCTCTCTCTTTGTCGGTTTTCCTCTCTCTATCACATACCTCAAGCTTGTGTCGTCGGTTTTCCTCTCTCACAGTTGCTAGGCGGATAAAGAGGAGGGAAGGTGGAAGGGGGAGAAAGAGAAAGGAAGAGAGAGGAGGAAAGAGTAGAGTGGCAGCAGCAATTACAAAGGCATAAGAGGAAGAGAGGTGAGAAGTGAGAGACGCGAAAAAGAGATAGAGGAAAGAGAAGAAAATATTTATCCATTCCTGAAATTTTAACTGCCATACAATGTAATTTCCTCACAATTTGCTAAAATATCCATATTTTCAAGAGATAATAGTAAAAAATTTTATTTTATAAGATTTCTTCATATTTTTTTCTTATCTTTTTTTTTTTAAAGATACGGAGCGGACAAATTCCATTTTTTTTTTCTTATCTTGAAAAACAAAACATATCTTGAAAGTTTGAGTTATAAGATTACGGGACTATTCTCGTGTGGGTTTTAATCACTCTGTTAAACTTCTTAGCTAGAAAGACCTCACAAATTAACAATCGAAAGTGCTGTAAAGAACTGCTCATTGTATGATTATGATAAATATTAATTATCTTGTGCAAAATACCCAAAATTATCTTCTACGTGCGAAATTTATTAAAACAGGAAACTAAGTTGATGCTCTTTCTCCCACTACTAAAATTAGGGTCCCCAAGGGATGCAACAAACTGAAATGTACTCATTGCAGCAACCAGGATAATCCTCATTAGGTTGCTCATAATTGTTTCTCATGCTTTGGACTTCATGACCATCAACATTCTTCGAGATAATTTCAGAAGAAGATCCTGTGATCCTCTCTACTACACCAAGATTAGGCTTTTGAGATTCAGATGGAATAGAAACTGGGGATTTGACTTCATCACCTTCAGATTTCAGGAGTCTCCAACCACAGCTCAACTCTGCACCAGTTGTAACCAGTATGAATAAAAAGATTGCTGCAAATCTTTTGTGATCTAAGGAACAAGCCATATTGATGTGTTGATAGGCAATCAAACCTCAGTATGTTACATGTATAAATATATACTAACTTTTTACCTACGTACCTTACACGTGATATATGTTTTTATTAAATTATTAAATAATTATGTTTAAAATATTATTTTTTTTAGCTGTGATAAACACATAGATTTCATATCAAAATTTCATACAATTACAATATACATAAAATAAAAATTTTGTTTACATCAAACTATCAGTTATTCAATAAAAATTCTGTATAATAAGATCTTAATGGTTTATCTTTTTTTGTTGTTATAATGACTAAAACATTGTCGTACTCTTTCTTTGATTTACTTTTGTTGAAAATTTATTCAAAGTTTGAGAACTTGTCAAAGTTTATTTAAGATTTTCTCCATAATTTTCTAGTTCTTTATTTAGTCAAATATTACAAAATAGAATCTGATTTAGTTGAGTATTAGTTGGGATATTTGGTTACTTGTAAGTCTATAAATAGGCCCTTTCATTTACTGAAATTATATGTAGAGTGGTTAATTTTGTTTCTCTCATTAGTTTGATTATTAGTCATATCTCAAGATTTCTAACAGTGCTATCAAGACTTTTTTTCTTGAGGATCTGTGAGATCAAGATAATGAAGAAGAAGAAGAAAAAAAAGAAAAAAAATTGTGTCTCATTAAGGGAAAGTTTCCAACCTTGGTGACTTATGTGAAGTTTTTGCAAGATAAGGTGAATAAGAAGAAGACAATGGTGATATTCTAGTTGAAGGAGATAATTGTTGGGTTGTTGCTGTTAAAAATTGCAGCACGAAAGATAAACACATATTCTAGAATGTGTGGTCAATCTTTTTGTATCATTGTTGAAGAAAATTAAAAAATACAATGAGGTCAAAGAATTATGGAGAGAAGTGCTCCATGAAGATTGGTGTTGGAGAAAAGTGCTCCTCCAAATTGAGTTGTTGGAGAGAAGTGCTCCGGCAATTGAAGGTCGGTGACAAAGTGCATCGACAAAATAGTGTTTGTGATGAGAAGTGCATCACGTAGCGGACGTGAAGACACATGCTTCCCAAACTTGGAAGATTGTAGAGAGATTTCCCAACTTTGAAGCAAGAGGGAGTGTTGAAAATTGATTCAAAGTTTGAGAAATTGTCAAAGTTTATTTAAGATTTTCTCCAGTTTTTTCTAGTTCTTTAGTTAGTCAAAGATTACAAAATAGAATTTGATTTAGTTGATGAGTATTTGTTGGGATATTTGGTTACTTGTAAGCCTATAAACAGGCCCTTTCATTTACTGAAATTATATGTAGAGTGGTTCATTCTGTTTCTCTCATTAATTTGATTATTAGTTATGTCTCAAGATTTCTAACAACTTTTAAAAATATATATATATTAAATTTATCTATATCAACTCTCTTTAAATTAGTAATAAGAGAAATAAAAAGTGATATTATCATTAACACATAATTATATTAATAGAATTAAATTATATATAACACATAATGAATGGTGATAATCACCTGGTACATCACAAACACTTTCTATTATATATTTCACACAATCTACTTATGCTTATTACACATTCACTTTTATATATTTTCTCATACACCTTCTATTTTTTTGATTCACAACCTTAACTTTTTGAATACACAAAAGATTTTCTGATACATTGTATATGCTTTATAAATGTTTAGCTTATCCTTCAAGTTCTCAACATATAAACGCTCCCTCTCTCTCTCATGGTCTTGTTTCATTATTTAGCTTCTTCTTCAAGTTCTCAAAATAGAAACACTCTCTCTCTCTCATGGTTGCGTCGTAGGGTGCACGTTAAGCAATTAGTTTTGTACTTGAAGGATAAGCTAAAGAGAGTGGTAGAAGTGGCAGCGTCGGAGGGGAAGCAAGAGGAGAATAAAGAGGCAAAAAAGAAGATAAAAAGGATGATAAGAAAGATAACAACAATGAGAAGAAAGCGGAGAAGAAAGAAGGAGAAGTAAAGGTGGAGAAGGATGCATCACCACCGACTATGACAGCGGCGGAAAGAGGAGCAAAGGCATCAACAAGAAGATTGAGAGATAGAGAAAGCAAAAGAGAAGTAGCAAGTGAAATAGAGAAAGGATAGAGAAAATGTGTTTTTTGAATGTTGTTGATTTGATGTTGATGTTGTTCTGTATATTCAAAATTCAAAATGTCTTGTTTATATTATGTTTATATGTTATTTATATATGTTTATATGCTGTTTATATGTTGTGTTTATGTTTATATTTATTTATATGTTGTTTATATATGTTTATATGTTGTGTTTAAATAAGATTCAATCAACTTCGACCAATATATAAAAATGAAATAACGTATAAATAAATATAAATAACATATAAACAAATATAAACAATATATAAACAAATCCAAGTGTTTGTAATTTTTATTTGTTGGACCGTACGCTTGAAATTTTGGATAGTATGAGTTGTAATTTCGAAACTGGGCCTTGTGATTTCTGTAATTTCTTATTCAAGAGTCTGTGTATGTGTAAACTCCCTAATGAATGAGGCTTATAGTAATAAGAAAAATAAAAAGTAATTTATCAATTAACTACATAATTAGTGTTTTTAATATCTTTTCAAAGAGTAATAATAACATAGATAACATATAAAACTAAATAGTGATTACTTTATTATCTTTTTAATATTATCTTTTTTATTTTTATATGATTTAAAAATTATATATTATTTTTAAAAATAAGTGTAAATTCAATAGAATTACAATTTCACTTTACCTAATTTAACTACACTAAACTCGACTCAAATTAACAATGACCATCAAACAATGAACATATAATTGAGTGAACGCTATACTTAACAATTTTCGTGCTTCTCCTAGTTGTCGTACTCATATTTTTGTATTTTTTTTGAAATATATTAATAGATCTCTTCTAAAAGTAAATAGAAATGTTTCACATCTTATAAATCTGAGCATGAAAGAAAATGGTTACAAGAACATTATATTTATCGAATAACATAAATATAATCAAAACACAAACAAATACTTAAACTTCTGTTGTAATATGATATGTCTGATTTTGCTAAAACTGTAAGTCAAGTAATAGAATATTCAAAGTTTATTTATATGGGGTGAAATATATATTTCAAAAGATTAGTGTATAAGAACAAAGTAATTTTGAAATGGGTGATATCATCATTAATACATAATGACATTAATAATTTCATTATCTTTAAAATGAAATACACAATGCATATGATCTAAGATTTTTTTTAAAGGATAAGGGGTGGACAAAGCCCAAAACCGTTTTTATCCCCTATCCACCTTCAGGTTCGAACCCGGGAAGTCACCAAGGTAGAAAGAAGCCTCAGCCACCCGAGCTAGTCCCTAGGGGCATGCATATGGTCTAAGATAAAAATCAATTAAAAATGCAAATTGTTAGGCTAGTAATTTAAGATGATCAAACTATCACCATGAAAAATAAGGCATTAAAAATTGTTTAAGATAATTATCTTTAAATTTTAAGATAATTATAAATTCTTAGATGTTTTTAAAATGAAATTTAAATTTTTTTAAGATATTAAAAATTGTTAGATTTCTTTTTGAAATAGATAAAGTTTAATTTTTTTGTTGAGATAATTACAAATTTTATTTTAAAAAATCAATGTATTTATAATTATTTTAAAAAATAAAGATATATTTGTAATTATAAAAAATAAATAAGAATATAATAGTATTAAATAAATAAGAGTATATTTGTAATTATAAAAATAAATAAGGACATAATAATCTAAAAAATTAAAAATAAAGGTATATTTATAATTATAAAAAATAAATGTAGATATAATAGTTTAAAATTTTTTTCTCTACATCCATATATTTATATATGTTATGATAATGTTTACAGGATGGGTTGAAAGGTTTTATTACTTATTTATATGAGTTTTCTCTTTTCCTTTTTGTTTCTTTTTTGCCATTTATTTGGTATATTTAAAACGATATCATTTCTAGGAAGGTACTCTAAATCATATCTGATGTGCTTAATTATCATTAATAGTAATTAATATCATTTTTAATTTCAAATTGTTCTTAAACCTTCATCTTTTGGCCATTACAGTTCACAATTTCAAGTACTTTTAGTACAAATGCAAAATCATAATGAAGTAAATTTAACAGAAGCTAAACATGACAACCAATTATTTAAGTGGAAGAATCATTAATTTGAAATTCTGTACATCTATGATAACTAATCACAGAAGAAACTTCTGTGTTAAACCAAAAGTTCTGAAAATAGTATGTTTGGTTACTCTTGTTCCTACAATGTCCTCTTCTTCACTGTCACTTGAAGAAATTGTTAAACTTTCAAGGCCCACTTTTCTAGTTTTACCCTGGAAAGTTTTAGTAGCTCTACCTCCCAAAATGGACATTTTTTGGGAGTTAACTGATAGTATTGAGCTCAAGTTGTCACCTTTTGCAGTTTCACTTCCAACAATTCTGGTTGCTCTCGTTCCCACCATGTTCTTTCTGTAACTCCTTGTCAAAATTGGAAGACCCATTTTTCTAGTTAAACTTTGAAAAAAATTAGTTGCTCTTGCCCCCAGTGTCCTTTTCGTTACTATTGCCTGAGAACAATGATCTCAAGTTTTCGTCTTCTGCATTTTCACTTTGAGCAATTTCGTTTGCTCTTGTTCCTACTATGTCCTCTTTGTTGTCACTAGAGAATATTAACTTCAAGATGTCACCTACAGGAGTTCTACTTTCAACAAGCTCGGTTGCTCTAGCTTCTACGTGTCCTCTTCTGAATTCGGGTTCGCAGCAGGATCAATTCTTTTGTCGAATTCTTCTTGCAAGTCGTCAAAATCAAGCTTTGCATTATCATCATTCGCAGAGTCATATGTTAAAGGAGGGATTCTAGCCTCTCTCACAATCTCAACAATATCTTCATAAATTTGTGGAGAAGGATCTTCATCACTTTTATGGTCAATGGCATGAACATCCTCAAATTTGAGATCACTTGGAAAGTTCTTTAAAAACCATGGATGACTCCTGATTTCCTTAATTGTTATCCTCTTGAAAACATATAGAAACATGGTCAGCAATAACACTGTGTAAGGCACCGTCAAAATGGAAATGACATACCAATCGCAAACAACATTAGAATCCTCATACAATCACAATGAATATAATTTGAAGAAAATTGTTGCTTATGAAATGGAATTAAATAAATTATTCCAAACATCCTAAAAAACTAAATTAAATTTGAAGTGCAAAAATGAGAAACTGTTAATTATTGTAATTTCTTTCAATTGACAAAGGCACCCTGGCTCTGAACATCATAAGATGGCAACAGTAACAGTTTCCAGTAAGCGAAAAGATCTGAGGTATACATACTATGTTCGGATTTGCAACAAAAATGCGAGAAAGGATGTCTCTGCAATCTTGAGATACGTGGACAAAGTCAGGGATCTTATATTGAACATGCATGATTCTCTGTAAACCAACAATGAGGGAATTAAAAACATGGAAAAGTGCTATTTTGAGCAAGAATAAGCTATGAAATCCTGGGTTTGAGAATTTGCCTTTATCATATCATCTAAATTCTCTGGGTTTTCTCCGTTCTCAAATGGGTATGCTCCCACCAGCATGACATACACAATTACCCCACAAGACCAAACATCTGCTAACTGAAGAGGTAAACATTAATGGCAAAATTTTTGAATATATACAGAGTATTCTTAACCATGTTCATGTCATGCCATACCCTGAAATTTACTTTGGATTTGAAAAGAATTTTCTATTGTCTTTATGTGGATTTACACGTTACGGTGCATCAGTTGAAACAGCAGCATGAAAACTGAACAAGATCACAACAATATGAAATGATGCAAGTTACCTTGCCGTCATATTCTGTCTGAGAAAAAACCTCTGGAGCCATGTATGCTGGTGTGCCGACTGTAGCTCTACCTTCAGAATTCTTTGAACAGTATGCATATGGCAAACCAAATCAAACTTATTGACTAAAAATAAAAATAATAACAAAGTAGATGGGAATTTAATAAAGGAATAGCTATATAAATTTGAATTTTTCTGATTTTTTTGTACCGTAGAAAATCCAAAATTGCAAATTTTAACGAGAGGAGCCGGGCTATCATCCAGCAAGGTGTTTTCTAGCTTCAAATCTCTATGGCTTACTCCCTAGAAAAAGGAAGACAGTTGATAATGTCTCTTGTATTCAGTTATCTTAACTATTCTTAAGAAAGAAAAAAACACCACATACATTTTCGTTTTTACTAAAATAGATAGTATATAACATATTAGCAAATTGACTAAACTTCACACCAACAGTATAGGTTTTTAATGTTACAAAATGCTAAACATTATTGAACATATAATATGGTTGTTTTTTTTCATTATCGTGATATAATATGGTAGTTGAATATATGCAAACAGACATGCTAATATTAACTAATGGGCTTGTAGCTTATTTGTAGCAAAATCAACTCTAGCGCTAAGCGGTCATGAGATTTCTTGGTATAAGCAAATAAAATGACTTATAAAAAAAGCTCATATTATGAAATTGGTTGTACTTGTACCTTGGCATGGCAATAACTGACTCCTGAAATTAGCTGTTAGAAAAAGTATCTGGCCTGAACATGAATAGAAATCCTATTATTTGATAGATCAATAACGCAATCTGCAGAGAGAACAAAAGCGAAATTACGCAGAAAGAACCTCGTCTTCACTGAAGCGACCAGCACGCTGAATTTGCTCAAGGATAGTTCCTCCTAGAGCATACTCCATTGCGATGGCAAGATGGGTTGGTGTCAGCATAACCTGCAATTAAAATTAATGCACAAACAAAATTAATTGGCTTGTAGCTCATTTTTACTGTAATCAAATCCAAGGCTAAGAGATCAACAGTTGGATTCTCAGAGGGAGCAAATACAACGACTTAAATGCACAAAGAAAATCTGAAAGTGCCAAGAAATGTATTATTACCTCTTTGAAGAGGACTACGTTGGGATGTCGAAGTATTCTGTGATTTATGATTTCTCTAACCACATTATAATCAATCTGAAAACAGGCAACAAATTTGTACAAAAGCGAATCATCGACATTGCAATTATCAAGTAGAAAAGGTTGAGAAAGTTACAACTTTGGGGCCGCTTTTCAGGAACTTCACAGCGACAAGCTCTTTAGTTAGCTTGTTCCTCATAAGCTTGGCAACTCCGAAACTCCCCGATCCTATATCCATCACCGCCTCGTACTTCTCCATTTCATGTCAATTGTTTGCGGAATGAATTATGGAGGTCTTTTACTATTTGTTGTTTCAATGGAAGTCTTTAATTATTTGGTCAACTCAGTAGTTGGGTTGTTTATGAGAAATAGCTTTTGCCTATGCTGTGTCCATTTAAATAGACCGATGGGCTTATGACCATGTAAATATTTATGGAGGCTCAAGCTAGAAAAATAACGGAATTTTGAAGGTATGGCGATTAAACTTTGAGAAAATCACACATTTATTTTAATTAAAAATATAAAAATTTAAGAATAAAAATTACCAAACAGATTTGCAATTATAGAAATGTGTGGATACCAAAACTTAAAAAATGTTAGATTTTCATAATCGCGATATTTTCACGAGAAAAATTAAATCAAACAGAAAAAGTCTCCAGAGGTATCCAAGAGTCTCCACTGGAGGTTTTCAATAGTCTTTAGAAGTTTCCACTAGAGGTCTCCAAGGTTCTCGGGGTCTCCATTGGTCTCTATTGCCATTGCTGCCCAATCAAAACATAAAAACAAGCCAATCAATGCACCACCACAAAAAATCTCACATAATACATCAAATCTTTGTCATTATAAGCACGAATACAAAAAAATAAAATTTCAAATAAAAAAAAATCAAACAATACACCACCACTTTAGATTCGCGAATCGAGGCGAGAAGATATTCAATTCTAGAGTATTTCTTCATTCTAGATCGTGGATTTAGCTTCAACTTAGCAACGTTTAGGGTTTGCTAAGGAGAAAGAGGTGAGAAGGAGAGTGCGCCTAAGGTTTGTTGAGGAGGGAGAAGAAGAGAGAAGCGAAGTAGAAGAGAATTGCAAAGTGAGAGAGAGGCATATGAGAGAGAAAAGAGCGTAGAGAGAGGAGAGGGTGGTAAAGAGAGAAAGATCCAATTTAAAATATGGGGGTGTGATGAGATTTTAATGTTATATATTATGCCATTATTGAGATTCTGTTTTAAAATTATGGCATTTACACAATTAAGTTTAGTATTCTAACATTATAAGAAATACTAAACTAGTATTTCTATTTGTACAAATTTATCATTTAATTAAGACATATAATATAATTAACTCTTAAACTTTTAGCATGGGATTTCCTGTTGCAAGTAAAGGAAAATTAAATTTCAATGACCAACGTTGGTTGGTCTAAGTGGACAAGAACTTGAATCCTTTTAAGTAGCAGCTATCCAAAGTTACACTTGTAGTGAGCATTAAACATCATAGAACCATAATAAATGGAAAAAAAATGTGGGCACACCTAATGTCACCGGGATCATGACCGACGAACGAGACGAACCGAACCGGAGGGCCGATCCATCTCGCACAAGCCTTAGAGAATCAGACATTCTATCCAATTCATTTCCTTTTAACATTTATTAGGCAAACCATTTAATATAAAACATAATTCAAATATGTGAATATATATATATATATATCAAAATAATATTAATATAACATATATAAGTAAGTCAAAGTAATCCAAAATACAAAATGTAACTCAGTAACTAAACATCAACCCGGTGTAGAGTTCTAACAAAATATACTGAGTCCGAAGAAAAGAGTACTCACAACCTGATGGAATGCCTCATTGAGACTGAGATACCGGACGGTTACTAAGAATAAAAAATGAATCGCCTAAAAGATAGAAATCAAAACAGACATAAAAGAAAGGGAGGGGAGGGGGTTGAGAACCCAGTGAGGAAATGATACTCAAGAGCGGCTCCGAACCTCGCATAAATCGTTTTGAAATGTTTTGATAATACCACATGCATATATATATATATATATATACACACACACACACACACACTCTAAATATATATAATAGTTCTACAATTTCATTTTGAAATCATTCGCAAACAAAACAAACAACATGTAATTAGATGAATATCAGACGTGTGGCTATGCCACCAGACAGAGTTAGATAGATTATGTGTGTCTGGCCAGACACCCGACCACCATTTTACCCTGGTGTCTGAGGGCATTGACAAAGCAGTGATATACCAAAGGCTACGCTGCCTCATTGCTAGGTGTTCCTTATCCCAAAATATATAATATCAAATTTATTATCTAAACAGACAATCATGCAAAGCAGAATTAAATTTACAGAATATATATATACATACATATATATATATATATATATATATATATATATATATATATATATTATTTCAGGGAAAACTGATTATTGTTATTTAATCACATAAGTCAGATTATTAAATTAGCCAAATAGTTAATTAGTCAAATTTCAGATAATATCCAGACGCAACAAAAACATAGATTTTCAGAAGACACAACCTATGTGTTTGAAACTGTCATTTCACTTTAGAGCCAAATAATCCCAACCTTGGGCCATCGATGGATGACTTATCTCGTCAGAAATCAAATAGAACTGAAATAGATATGAGGAACAAATCAAAATATTGTATTTTGACAATACCGATGTATTCTATGCAGATGCAGACTCAGACTCTCACACCCGAAAATCTATTTTGAGTCAAAGTCTAACATTATAATCCAAAATTACACCTCGATGTAAAATTAGAATTCAGTCAACGAATTTTCCATTCTCAATGTCAGTAAAAAATAGTCTCTCATGACCCTGATCAATACCTATTCTATTATGTAGTAATTTTACGAGCTCAAGTTTTCAAAGTCAAAATAAATCTAAACTTCCAAGTTATTTCACATACTGATAGTCAAATCCAGTCTATATCCATAGCTTTAACCATATTTATGCATAAAAATCGAGTTACTGGTTGAACCCAATGATTCCCTCAAGTTTACTCTCGATCTGATCCGTACTATTTATCTGATTCATCATCCAATCCTTAACTATAAAGTTTAACCTCAAATGATAGGCCAACCCTCATAATAATTACATTAGTGAGCCTTTACCTATTCGATTTGCCACCTTCCCAAAGATAATCGCAATGGTGACCGAATTCTCAAAAATAAATTTTCTCAAAATAAGTTTTACGTACAATTTGAAAACATCTTATTCCTAGAAAGTAAAATTCCCAAAATTGTCAAACAAATCCTCACCATTTTTCTCAAAACAGATTTTTTTTGCATACCATTTGCAAATACTTTATACATCAAAAGCTTAACTTCCAAAATCGTCAAAATGTAAAGGATAATATGTATACTTATATATATTTAGTTGAACTTGTAATTCCATCATAAATAATTGTCTTTAATAAAATTGTTTCAAATCACAATTTCCAAAAATCATCCGAAAATTCTCCTTCCACCTTAATTTATTAAATGCATAAACAAGAACATTTCTCTTTTTAACCCAACATAATTTTGACAAATAATAATGCTAAGTAAATCAGGAAAACCACGTATGAAAAGGAAATTCAAATACTTTAAAATGCATTTGCACGAAAACCACCAAATAAATTTGGAGGAATTACATTAGCGTCCCTGAATTTTTCAATAATCAGTGATTGCGTCCCTGTATTTTGAAAAGGCTGTGATTGCATCCCTACTCTTAAATTCCGTCAGTCAAAATTCAGCAAGAACTCAGCCAAAACTCAATCAGAACTAACAGGACAAAAGTAAGTGTCTTAATAAACATTGTCTTGTTAAATCTAGCTGAGTTCTGACAGAAAAAATTTAAGAGCAAGGATGCAATCACATCCTTTTCAAAATACAGGGACGCAATTGCGGATTATGGAAAAACACAGGGATGCTAATGTAATTGCCCCAATAAATTTATACTTTAAATAACTAAATACTCGTAACATGTGAATAATTTCAAAACCATAAAATCATGCAAATTTCAAAATGCATAGCCATTTAAAGAATGTTCTATATCCTATTTGCCCACCGACAGAATTAACCATCCAATCGATATCTTTGTTTCCCACCTAGCCTTAGACCATCCTTATAGTATATCTAACATAAACCTTCATGTATCATATACCAAAAATTCTTGCAAGGTTAATAAACTAAGATCTTTCTCTGAAATTCACTCATTCTATCTAGTATTAATCGAATATTCTCTAAATCAAATAGAAGGTATCGCAAAACTCAAACAACTGCGATTCTCTAAAGTATAGCAATGCTCGTCATCAATCATTACCAGACTTATCCGTTAATTCCTCAAAACATTTTATAATTTTTAATATCACTAAGTCCGTATTTACTATTAGACCAAATGCTTCTCCCTTATTCCTCGATTTTTTTTCCCAAAATATAAGTTATCATCATTATAGACAATAATAACCCAATACACAACTGAGAGTCCCTCGATCTCATGCCAGTTTTAAAAAACCATTGTTCTGGCTACAACTAATTTAACTTATCTCTTCTAAGAAAATACAATATCAAATTCTCGCATCACTGAATCATCTGAGATTTTGTCACTCAAAGATACAGAACCTACTACAAGGCTCCTCTAACAAATATATTACCAACCTGGAGTTAGGTGTCCCTTATCCCAAAATATATAGTATCAAATTTATTATTTGAAAAGACAGTCATGCAAAGCAGAATTAAATTTATAGAAAAAAATATAAATATATTTTTTAATTCAAAGGAAAAATGAGTACTGTTATTTAATCACATAAGTCAGATTATTAAATTAGCAATATAGTTAATTAATAAGATTTCAGATAATATCCAGACGCAGGAAAGACATAGATTTTCAGAAGACACAACTGATGTATGCTAAATTTACATAGTTATTCAAGCATAAATAGATAGTATTTTGGCCATAAGTGTACTTAATTGTTTATGAATTTATATATTTTTTGTGTTTTGTGTAGGGTGAATGAGAATACATGAAATTTGATGAAAGGTGATGAAAAAGGCATGAAAAAGATGTTTTTAAAGTTGTAAGATCAATGAAAAAAAGAGTGAGAAAAATCAGCTCAAAAAGAGAAAATTTTCATCGCCATGGTCATGACCTCTAGGGCAATGACCATGGCCATGCTAAAGGAGAGTATTTTGGGCAATAGCAAGCCACGGTCAGCTTCTTGACTGTGGCCTCCTTAAGAGAGAAAAGTGTGCCGAAAAGAGAACAAAAAGAGTGGGGACCAAAACACACATCAATAGTATTTTTGGGAGATTGTTGCTAGGGTTTTTGGGGACCTAGAGGGGTATAAATAACCATATTTCACTCCATTTTTGGATCTTGGCCTGCACACACATCAAGGAAAGAGAGAATTTTCTCACATTAATTCGCAATAATGATTCTAAGCATTGAAGAGGAAAGAGAAGGGGACTTGAAGAGGGGTGTTCATAATCTTTGAGGGAAGTTTTATTCTCCCCTTTTGTCTTCTTTTTCTTTGTTTGCATTTTTATTTATAATATTTATTTCTTGTTGTATGCTTTATTTTGTAAATTTGGTAGCTTCATTCCTTGTTAGAGTATTAAAGATGTAAAACTTGGATTGATGTTGCTTTAATGGATGATTTATATTTTGGTTATTGTGCTTTTATTGTTGAATCTATTGTTCTTGATGCCTTAATTGCTAAATCTATCGTTGGTGATGATTCTATGATTTGTTTTTTATTGAATGATGTTGTGCTTAACTACCATAATGTTATTTTTGAGAAGCACAATTGATGAATCGAAAGAAGAAGCTTGGGTTAGGTTACAAGCATAAAACTTGTATGGTTTTATACTAGAAATATACCTATACCTACAAGGTGTTCGATGAAAATTCCAAAAAGACTTAATGAGCCTAATTGGGCTAGGCGAGGCCGAAAGGATCCTTCCAAGTAATTTTAAGTACGACTCGAGTGATCTTGATAGAGGACTTGGGTTAGTCTTGATGAGAGAATACTCACTCATTTTCCTAAAACCCATTTTCATTCATTTAGCAACTAAATCATTGATTTTATCTCGAAAGCCCTAACGTTTTCTTAATATTGAGTTCTTTGTTTTACTTTATTGCTATGGTTTTATTTCTAAAAACCCCAAAAATAACTTGATGCTTTTATTTGCTCACAATTAGACACGTTCTTTGTGGATTCGACACCCAAGGAATACTCATTTGGTTTTTATTACTACAATCGATCTTGTGCACTTGCATGAAGCTGATCAACAACCTATATGTTTGAAACTGTTATTTCGCTTACCTGGATGTCAGACCAAATAATTCCAACCTCGGGCCATCGGTGGATGACTGATTTCTTCAGAAACCAAACAGAACTAAAATAGACATATGAGGAGCAAATCAAAATATGATACTGTGGTAACACCGATGTATGCTATACAGATGCAGACTTGGACTCTCACGCCCAAAAATCTATTTCGAACCAAAGTCTTACATTATAATCCAAAATTACACCTTAATGTAAAATTATAATTTAATTCTCGAATTTTCTAAAATTTACTAAAAAGTCCCCCAAGTATCTCTATTATCAAATCAAACAACAATATATTCAAAATTTATATTTTAGACCCTAAACATGCAAAATATCAGTTTTAATCTCTATGGTGAAAAATTATCCAATTAGTCATTTTTTCGATTCAACCAACAAAATCGCTCCAAATCAACACCCATCCTTCCAAATCACTTAAATCAATATTCAAATATTTTTATTCATAATAATCATTTATCAATCTCACCAAAAATTCAATAAATTAACAAAACTAAGATTAATTCATCCAAATAAATTCCTATAATTTCAAATTTCTTAAATCTCCACAATTCAATGCAAAACCCATTCAATTCTTGATTAAATCCATCAATATCTATAAAAAACAAACTAGAATTCATTACCAATCTAACTAAATTCCCTTAAAAATTCGGACTTAGTCTAGACCCATTCAAGAACAAATTCAAAATTAAAACCAAGTTCAATCTATGCATTCCAACCTCATTCCAACGTAGCCCATCCAAGACTCATCACTAATTCACTCAAAACAAGCATAACAAATTGGATCACACACTCAAACCATCACTTACAAACCCTAACCAAAAACCCATTATTTAATCATGAAAATGGAGCAAGAAAAAGAAGAGACTGAGAGAGTTTTACCTTGGATTGTGCAAAGAAAATGAATAGAAGCAAGATAGGGAGAGAGAGAACGGATTGTTGAGGGCATTGGGTGAGAAAGTGAGGAGGATGGAGGCGTCAAACGAAGTGGAAGAAGGAAAAAGGCTGTCGGGTTTTAACTTTTAAGAGGGGAGAGGTACCAAACGCACCGTTTTGGTGTTAGCTCTTTCTCTTTTTTTTTTTTTTTTGTTTTACCGGATATTACACCTAATTTTTTAATTTAAGTTTCTCAATTAGTAGAACCGTGGAAGGAGTAATATTTTATACATTTAATTCATATGAAATATTAAACTCCTATTCTTATCTGTCACATACATCTAAATGCTTATTTTCAATTCCATGTTCGTTAACAATGCTGAGAAACCCACATGGTTTCTGACCGCAAATTTATTTATTAAAATCTAATATAAATAATATGTATATATGGTGACACATTTCTTTTTTAGGAAGATACTTTAAATCATATCTAGTGTGATTAATTATCATTAATAGTGATTTCTTTTGTTTGACAGCATATTCAGATTTTGACATAATAAACTATAAGGTGTTTGTTTTTTTACATGAAAAAGGGGAGGTGAGGGCGATCGGTAGGTGACGTACCCCTACTGGGCGTTACCATGCAGGCTTAAACCGAAAGGTACCATCCCCGCTACAGAATGTTGCTTTGAGCCATAACTGACATCCGACACGGACTTGGACCCGTGCATGAGTGTGATCACCGTAACATTTCACCGAAGACAAGCGGATCGGACTTGAACAACCTAACTCAATGCGACACAGACCCGAGCCTACATAGTCTGCACACATAGTCACACCAACTCATGTTAACAAATAAAAAGGAAAAAAAAAGGCCCAAGCCCATTTTTTAATTAGGTTTGCCGTGAAAACTTTCCCAACTGTTTTAACAAGTTTATCCACTTTAGATTCAAGAGCTTTAAACTCGACAACACTAATTGAAGTACGAGAGTAACTAGCACCACTTACACCCGGTCTTACAACACGAGTACCACCAAGATTGCGATCAATTAGAGGAGGTATACGAGCCCGATCTCTTGGGTTAACCAACACATCTGAGTCCAATCTCACATGAGCACCAAAGATTCATCCTCGATTTTTCGTCTTTATCAGTCTAGGTTTTCACAAATTAGATTTGCTGTAAATCCAAGAATGTGGTACTTGTTGTGATTCATACCTTGAAAGATCAAAGCCTAATGCTTCAAGAATCTTTGTGATAATAGTCCCATAAGGAAGGCCGTCTTTCCTTTGGCTCTTTTCATATGACCTTTTGAAGAATTGTTTCCACTTGTATCACATTCTTTTGATAAGAAGAGCTAGAAAGTTGATGTTAGTGCGCTTAATCATATGCCATAAAATTTCAATATTCAAAGCAGACACATGATTCTGAGTGTCCTTCTTTGGTGTGATGCGTCGGTTGACAACATAGTGAATCATACGCAAATCTCTAGGAAGATTAGTAGCTTCAAGATCAACATCTGGACCAACCTCAACTTCAACCTTGATTTTCAAATATTGATTTACTTTCTGTAGCCGAAATTCTTCACCAAGAATAGCTTATTCATCTATCTCATCATCATTATCTTCCACATTTTCCTCAACAAGAGACAACCCAGTCGGGAAAACTCTGCCTTCCGAAATATTGAACAAGTTACATAAGAGGCTCTCTGAAATAACAAATCCTCTACCACATACACGGGTACGAAGAGCGATGCCGTGTTCGATAGGCCTTCTAACCTCATCCATGTTGGCATATAACTCTTTCACCAAATCCTCATAAATAACATTCTTAGAACCCAAAAATTCACTAATTCCTAGAGGCTAAACACATCCTCCAATTCATATCCAACATCTCTCAATGAATCATAATCGAATGTCATTGAAGGCAAGAGTTTTTCATGCTTGATTACCTCTTGATACACCTCTTGCGCAACTCGAGAGATAAATCAAGAATCAAGTGGCAAATTCTCAATAAGGGCCAAAGAACTCTGACCAGCTGCTGTTCCCTCTACCCTTTTTCATTTTCCATCGATTTTTTTGCACAAATGACGAGGAGATGGTATAGCGGAATCTAAAGAATCACTCCCCAAAGTCTCCACATGCCTTTGAGCCAAAGGTTTTCTGCTTGGAGGCATTTTTCACAAAATTTGAAAGTTAGGGTTTGGTTTGAGCGGATTCAAGGATTTGAGGCTTTTTGGTGTGATTTTGACAGAATCAACAAGTGCAATCAAGTTTGCGGAGGTCGAAAATGAGTGGGTAGTATTGGGTTTTGATCGATTTTTGTTGGGAGCAACTCGAGTTAGAGAGAGAGGGAAGAGCAAGAGCGACAAGTTTGAAAATAAGAGTGAGGATTCTGTTCTGTTTCGCGATTTAAAAACACGCTGCATCCTCCATTAACTTGAGTTAACCATTTCCTTACTCGAGTTATATTTACCCTTGTTAACTCGAGTTACCCATTCAGTCTAACTCGAGTTGTGTAGCCCCATACAACTCGAGTTACTAATTTCTTTTACTCAAGTTACATTATGCTGAAACAACCCAGTGCATCTTAGTTCATTCCCGTAACTTGCAAAATACATCTTCTTACTCGAGTAAACCATTATCACAACCCATTACCTTAATTTCCATCAAATATCTGCTACCAATACTTGGCCACCACACCAATAGATATAACCATGGACAATTGTGGATCATTTTGATGTGAATGAATGCAAATGAATAAAAAAAATCATTAAACACATAATTCAATCATGCCAAGTGTTCTACGAATTGAAGAAAATTTTTCACCATCCAAAGGTTTAGTAAAAACGTTCGCTAATTGGTATTCGGTTCTAACAAACTCAAGCACAATATCACCATTCAAAACACGAATGAAATGATGTCTAATTTCTATATGCTTGGTGCTAGAATGTTGGATGGAATTTTTTCAAATATTGATAACACTAGTGTTATAGCCTTTAATAGAAATTTTAAAAATCATGATACCATAGTCTTCTAGTTAATGTTGTGTCAACCTTCCCTCTTCGAAAACCTTTTTCAAGAAGAAATTTACTAAGCCTTTCATACCAAACTTTTAGAGCTTGTTTCAAACCATATAAAGCCTTAGTAAGTTTAAACACATGGTTTGGAAATTTGTGATCAATAAAATCGGGAAGTTGTTCTGCATACACTTCTTCTTTCAAATAGGCATTTAAAAACTCACTTTTCACATCCATTTGATAAAGTTTAAAACCTTTAAAATATGCAAATGCACACAAAATGCGAATGGCTTCTAATCTAGCAACGAGAGCAAGTGTCTCATCAAAATCTATGCCATCTTTTTGGTTATAGCCTTTTGCAACAAGTCTAGCCTTAATTCTAACAATTTTACCATTTTCATCAGTTTTAATCCTAAATACCCATTTAGTACCAATAATGGTCTTATCCTTAGGCCTAGCAATAAGTTCCCATACACTATTTCTCTCGAATTGATTGAGTTCTTCTTGCATGAAAACACACCAATGTTCATCATTTAAAGCATCATCAACATTCTTAGGCTCTATTTGAGAAACAAAGGCAACATTACCAATATCAAGATATGTAGAGGATCTAGTTGTTACCCCTTTGGATACATCACCAATCGTTTGCTCTTTTGGGTGATCCTTTGCAAATCTCCATTCTTTGGGAATGTCTTCATGTTGTTGTTGTTGAATATCTTGATGACCATGAGAATTTTCTTCTTTAGAATCTTTGCTTTCTTGATTCTTGTCTACCTTGTCATCAATGCCAAACTCATCCATCTTGTTGATAATATCTATATCATCATCATCATCATCATCACAAGTTCTTGACAAAGAATGGTTAGATTCATCAAAAACAACATGTATAGACTTTTCAACTTTAAGAGTTCTTTTATTAAAGACTTTAGAAGCTTTGCTAATTAAAGAAAATAGCTTCATCCGACATTGCATCAAATTTACCAATATTTTCTTTTCTATTATTAAGAAAAAAACATTTGCACCAAAATGCATGAAAGTATGAGATGTTAGGCTTTCTTTCTTTTCGAAGCTCATATGGGGTTTTCTTGAGTTTGGATCGAATTAGTGCCCTATTCAATATTTTGCAAGTGGTATTGACTACTTCGGTCCAAAAGTATTTAGGAAGATCATTATCACTAACATGGTCCTAACCATTTCTTGTAATGTTATATTTTCCCTCTCAACAACACCATTTTGTTGAGGGGTTATAGGTGCTGAAAATCTAGGTTCGATACTATCACGAACCAAGGTCAGGCTGCGACCGGCGTACGAGGCAAACTGTTTATGAAAGCCCGACCCATCTCGCACAAGTCTCGGAGAACAGAAACTACCCAGATTCATATTATTAATCGGCTTTTTTACCATATTAAAAAAATTTAGCAAAGATATGTTTTTCAAAAACAATATTCTCGAATATAATTAAAATATAATTGTAATATCAAAATATTAAATAAACCTTTAAACATTATTTATCAAATACATATGCCATAACCCACTAACCGGTGTGGAGCAACTAACATAACAAAATTCGGCCAGAACAATAGGGCACTCACTGAGCGCAGAAGAACCAAACGACTGCTATCAAATACCTGAAAAGTGAAGTAGAACAAATACAAGAAAAATAAAAGGTGTAAGATTCCCTAGTGAATGGATAATACAAAAGAGCGGCACATGCTCCTCAAAAGGGTTTTAAAAATATTTTCAAAAACTACCACATGCACGCATATATCCAAATAGTATCTTATAAATATATACACTCGTATATATAAATAACTTAGCTCAAAAATTCACTTTGCAATCCTTTTTACA
>CAODLS011216405.1:0-21646 GCA_948243855.1 Flueggea neowawraea
CGCGGAAAATCATCGTGATTTACTACAAGAATATGAAAAAACTGTTAAGCGTGTGATAAGTAAAGACTTTCCACGAACGCACATGGAAAATCATCGTGATTTACTATAAGAACATGAAAAAATCGTTAAGCGTGTGATAAGAAAAGACTTCATGATTTATTACAAGAACACGAAAAAATCGTTAAGACGTGTGACAAACAATGATTTGTCATGAACGCAAGTGGAAAATAATCGTGATTTATTACAAGAACATGAAAAAAACCATTAAGATGTGTGACAAGTAAATAATTGTTATGAAAGCACGCGGAAAATAATCATGAAAATAATCTATCAAATGGAGCAATACGATGTAAAGAACATGAAAAACCCGTTAAGACATGTGACAAACAAAGATTTGTCATGAACGCACATGGAAAATAATCGTGAATCAACCGAGACAAACAACGCAACATAGCCATACATGAAGCTAAGAGAAGGAAGAGAGTACATGCACCAGCATGGTAAACAAAATCATTGTTACTATTACAATAAAAAAATCACTTAACTCAAAAAATAAATTTCAATTAAGTGATTGTTTAGAAATGGTGACAAGTTTGAACTAAAATATCAACAATAGCACCATGAAAAATAATTGAATTAGTTCGAAAAAACCCAAAACGGCTAGCCAACAACTAAGTCCTTGCAAAAAATTCCTCCAAAGCTGGGATTGCATCATCCAGAGAGGTGAGCTCAAGGTCCAAAGTGACTGAAAGGAATTATCTGGGCAGAATCCATCCCCTCTAGAGCTGAAATTTGATCATCCAAGGTAGGCTTCAAAGTAGCTCTGAGCAAGGCAAGATAGTCTCTGAGCAAGGCAGTCTAACGTCTGAATTAGGCAAAATGGATCTCAAGCTAGACAAGTCATGCTCTCCAAAAAATGTCTAGAGGCCTAAAAAATGAAGAAGAATGAGCAAAAAGATTTTTAGCTAAAAAAAGAAAAAAAAAAGGCAGAGAAAAAAGTTGATGTTTGGATGACTAGTCATTGGCCTTCTGTTAAAACTACAAATATTTGGTTGGGGTGCATCTTATCAGAAAAGGTTGTTGGTTCAGATGGTGAAGTGTGTTCCCCTTTATGATAGCTGGCAGGTTCTAGCCTGAAGTTCTGTTGTTCTTGAAGTATTTTGCTGAAATAAGGAGACTGAGGAACGACACGCCGTTTGGAGCGATTGGGCGATCGGTCGCTCAGCTTCTTCTTTGAACTAAAAAATTGCAGATAAATGAGGATCAGGAGATTCGAACCCTCGACGCAATTGATGACACTGTGCCAAACTACCGCTGCGCCAACTGAATTTCTTGATTTGGGGACACCACAACATATTTGTATAGAAAATTATGGATTAAATAGTCTGAAAAAGGATGAAGATGATTTGAACCAGGACCTTTAGTGGAAGAGTCAGACGCATCTACCGGCTCTTCTTAATGTTATTTCTCAATGATGTGTGAGGTTGGCATTTCCAGTCTCACATCTTCAGTAAAGCAATGACACACAAATCATCTGTCCAATTTCAGTTGAAATTTCGAATGGCACCGTATCTAACTCAGATTGAGGAAAAACACAAAAACATTCTCAAGTTCTTCAACTCGTGGATCGTAGGACTCGGATAATGGTCTGTAACAAATCACTTGTCCCAATTTTGGTTGACATTCCGAATGGTATACCATTCTCATTTCTTCTACTCTGATTTTGGTTGACATTCCAAATGGTATTTTGTGTGACCTTTAACATACCATTCTCGTTCTTCTACTCCGATTTTGGTTGACATTACGAATATTATTTTGTGTGACCTACATTTCTGTTGGCTTCAGGGCCACACAAAATTTCATTCTCGTTTCTTCTACTCCTCCTACAACCACCTCAAGAATCTGCAACTCATCCTTCAACCTGCAAATCAGTGTACCAACAAAACACAACAGGCAACGAGAAAGAAAAAAAAGAAAAGAAAAAAAAGAGCCCAAAGATAAAAGAGGCGCGACTTACCAAGACTTGAGGAAGATGAAGCAAAGAACAGCAGAGGAAGAAAATTGGGTTAGAGTCCGCATTTATATGAAAAAATTCTAGGTTAAGAAAACTATTTGGTGATTGATTTAAAGAGGAAGTAAATAAAATGAATTGGAAAGGAAATCAAATCAAATCAAATCAGAGAAGATTAAGGTTACCAAAAAAAAAGGAAATTAAATTAGGAAGATATGTTTAAATGAAGAAAAAAAAAACATCTTGAAAAATTGTCGGGGAAAAAGGTCCTAAGTCATACACTAAGTTGACTCAGTGCAGCTCGGCAAACAACAGAATCAGTCCCTACCATCCGTCCGAATTATTCTTTGATTCCCTACGCAACAATTTTAACATCTAAAGACACCAATTAGCCTATAAAGTTTCAAAAAAATTTTGAACAGTCCCTGAAGTCAGAAATAGACCATAAATGGTCCTAACTACCACAATCCATCAATTACAAGAAGAAAGTAGATTGTTAAAGTAGAGTTCAACTATGGAAAACGTTTTGCTCCTATCTCTGAGGTACTCAAAAATAGGAGTGAGGAACAGTTGATGTAACATGGATACGAGCCCATTAAGTCCAACACAATAAACAAATTCAAAAACCCAGAAAAGAGACCCTATTTTAAGAATATTTATAGAAATTAAATTCATGTCACCACTTTTTCTCTATAAATAGGAGTATGCATCACATTTCAAGGTTACATTATCGACACCCATACTTTACACTTAAAGTTCTGATGAACTAAACACTAATTTGAGAGATGGAGAGTCTCTCGAGGACTAATCAACCTCACTTTCATTTTATTCTTGTAGGATTTGAAGATAACTCGAGGTATTTGTAATCCATTATTCATCTCATTGATCAATTTCATTCTTATTATGGATTTGAGGCAACAACACATACAATTTGGGAAATATGGTCCCCTTATCTAATGCCTTAGGTAGGCTCAAACTGCTGTAAGGGAGCCTCATTCCAAAATAGTTGCATTTTAACTGACGTAATACTACATTACTGAGTTTATCCGAGAACCGTCCTAGTAGTAACGTCTCCTTAATAAAGCTCCATTTCATTCTATAATAAGCTTTCTCGAGGTCAACATTAATAGCTATGTAGGCTTTTTATTTTCTGTCTTAGTGTGTATAGTGTGGATGACTTCTTGCACAGTAACAATGTTGTCAATAATCTGCCTTCCAAGGTATAAAGATGGATTGCTCCTTCCCGAATAATTTATCCCTAAGAGGTTTAATCAGCTCAAACAGAATTTTAGAAAGAATCTTGTAGTTGACTTTGCGGAGTCCAATTGGTCTAAGCTAAGTGAGGTACTTCAGGTGCGGACCTTTAGAAATGAGAGAGATAAATATCTTGTTCAACTGATTAACACTAGAAACACCAAAAAAAAAACACCATAAATGCATGACATCGAAGAAGTGTGAATAGTGCCCTAACAATTTTGGTTGAAAATGGCAGGACTGCCATTAGGGCTCAGGGTTTTATTGGGCTCATAGACCATAAAGCCTTTCGGCCTTCCTCAGGAATTGGCACTGTCTGAGAGTTGCAAAAAGTTCATGCGAAAGACGAGGAAAATCCGCATTAGTACGTAATGCGCAATATTGCACATAATCATTATATAGATTATATTTGAAACTAGTTTTAACTTCGAACTTTGTTTTGAAATATTATAATTATATTTTTTTATAAATATTTAAGATTATGATAAAAGTTGTTTCAAAATAAAAAAAATATTAAAATTAATATTAAAATTTAAGATTTGTTTCTATATTTGTTTATTTTTTTTCGTATTAAGAGAAATGAATATTGATCAAGATGTTAACTATTTTAATGAGAATTGTCACATGTCATGTAATTAAAATATCAAATGTCAAAATAATAATTTGTCAAATATTATATTATTATGAAAGTGTATTAAACTTTTATGTATTATATAGATTAACAACCATTTGTTGAAGAATATCAGGATCACAAATAAATTATAACCGTTGTCTTTTAGGGCAAGGATTCGCGTTTTTCACTTTTGGAAAAAAGCCACAGAGTGAAAGTATGATGTATGTCGTTCTCCATGCGCTAGCCACAGGTCCTACTTCTTTGTTTCCAGAATATTTTGGAGAAGAATGGACTCAAGCTCTTCCATCAAGTTCGAATTCAAGTTGCCCAGAAACCGATTCGGATTGCAGTCTAACGCTTTTGCACACCTTGAATACGGTTGAGGAGTATTAGAATATGAGAGCAAAAATTCTGCTTATGTTATTTCATTTCACATATGCCTCTATATAGGCATGGAATACAATGGATTACAACTAAAAATGAGAGATTAACTCTACATATTTAGTAATTTCAACAATAGATGACATAGAAAAATCAGCCTAAAAATCTGTAATTTAGTTAAATAAAAATTAAGATTATAGACCAAATCCACAACTTTGAATCAATTCTCCAATAAGGAGCTTCATCAAGTACTTTTATTCCATTCAACCAAATCTGTTTGTTGTTACTTGGTGGTGGGCGAGATAGGTACTGAATTGTTCCAACTCTTTTGGAAAACATCTTTGAACCTCCCGTCAAGTAACCATGGTAATTGGAAGCGAAATCTGGTGCCATTAGAAATACACAAACGGTCAATATTGATACTAACAAATAGTGGGCTGTGATCAGATTTTAACCGGCCTAGGTGTTTCACATAACAGTTAAGAAATAGAGACTTGGAAGAAGAAATGCAAAACACCCAGTCAATGCTCTCTTTGACACCGCACTGTTCCCATGTGAATTAGGGACCCTGCACATCAAACTCATTTAGACAACAACCATTTATACAATTATTGAAGTCTTAGTGAGATAATTTATAAGCGGACTGCCTCCCTCTTTGTTATCAGAGCGTAACATCGAATTAAAGTCACCCGCCACAATCCATGGATTAGCGTTTGGCGGAATAATAGAGCGAAGCAAACTCCAAAGATCCTTGCGGTGGGCAAAAATAGGTCTTCCATAAACTGCAATTAAGAAACCATTAAAGACTTAGAAGACACATGAGCATGGATAAGTTGACGATGTTTGAGTAAGAGATTAGTAGACATGGAATCCTTATTCCATAAAACCCAACTGCCGCCTGAGAAGCCTTCTGCTTCTTGACGGACATTGTATTTAAACCCCAGCTGGAAAATAGCTTTATTAGCACTTGCTCCACTAATCCACGTTCTAATAGGACAAGAATATGTGGACAATAAGTCGAAACACGTTGCTTACAGAGAGCAACAAATTAACTTATGGCTTGAACACCCTCTGAAATTCCAACAAAAAATCATTAGAAAAACTTGAATGAGAAATGAAAGAGCCAGCAACAAGTGCTGGAATCAAGAAGTAGGAGAAATAGAATCAGTTTGAGAGATTAGTTCTCTAATGTCCATAAGGATTTCATTCGAATTGGGACGAGCCTGTTCCATCTCAAGGGTAGTGTATTTTGTGGATTATATAGTGATGCGAATAAGAAAGCATTGGATTATTTGGTGGGCTTAGATCCAGTGAAATACGACAGAATTTTCAGATGTCATAACTTTTGATCTGAGAAGAGTTACAGGATGCACAACATATCAAATCAAAGCTCTTGTCAAGTCTTATAGTTTGTTGCAGTTTCCAGGCAAATAGTGACGTTTAGATCCTTTTTGGAGGCCGAAACATTTTCTTGAGGACATTTTTGTCTTTTTTCATGTTTGATTGTAATTTTGGGTTTAACCCTATTGTGCAACTTTGCTACTCAATTTTTGATCATTCATTAATATTTCTAAGACTTTTTCCAAACTCTTGAGTTTTGGTTCCATATTTCCTAAGTATTCGTAGAATCAACAGGTTGTAGAAGAGTTATTTTCGATATTCATGCGTGAATCAACAGACTCAATTATTTATCCTTGTTATTTTATACCCTCCGCTACGTCATATAGTCTCCATAGGACAGACTTAAAAAGGGCCAGAATCCGGTGATTGCGGAGGGTAGAGACGTGTAAATATAAGTATCAGAATTATAAGAAACTTTGGTACACCAATCAGACGTGCTCAATGCTGTGGTCCATGCAAGTCGTGCGTTGTAGTGGCTTTCGGGCCAACTGAAGTGTATAAGAGATGGGTTGACCTGGGGGCTTAAGATGCCAGATTGACCACTACTAGAATTTGATCAACAAGTGTTTCCTTGGGTGATTCATTTTTCGAAACTAATATGGCAACAAATCTAGACCCAAACTAATTGTGACAAGTTGCCTTCCCTGATTTTTTAACGTTGGGCGTGGGTTTCTGATCGCCTGTTTTGGCGGCTGAGATTTCCTCCGTCTAGCTAGTTTCTTAGCTAAAATCCATTCGCCAAGGGATTCTATCTCCAGAGTGTGGCTAAGGATATTGGCTGGCTCAGCATTTGACGGTCTAGTTTGTTAGCTCGATTGGGAACAACCATCTTGCTTATGGCCATACATGCCACAAGAAAGGCACATCACGTGTAAACCTTCGTATTCCGATCTTTTAAAACGCCTGTGAAACCTGAACTTAGCCACCACTGGTTTGGACAAATCATTTTCAGCACTCATCCTAGAAAAATGGGCCTTCGCGCTAACAAGAGTGGTTTCTTCGACCCTCAAAGTTTTGCTGATTCGATTAGCAATTCTGGCAAGAAATTGTTTGTTAAAGAAAACAGGTGGGGGGCGAGGAACTCTGACCCAAGTTGCCATATTGGTAACAATATTTGTTTCGGAATCAAAATAGGGGTGTATTTTTGCACCAGCAAATAATGGTTAGAAATCAACCAAGTACCACATATCAAAGCGATGTCATAGTCAAGATCAATAGACAATTAGGCAATATAAGAGTTAATAGCACTCATGGTCTCAAAAATTAGGAAAGATGTTCATTAAAGTCACAAAAAGCTTTTTTTTTTTTACCATGGTCATAGAAGTTTGATTAAATCACAACCATTGTCAACTAACCCTGAGATAAATGAGAAGACAAATGACTTTACGAGGAACTCATCTGCGACCGCATTCGGTATTTCGAGTCTCGAGATTTGCACCGGCCCTTCCCCGAATGAATCAACTGTTGTGTAGGAGTTACCCGAGCGTTTCAATCATTGTGGGGTAGCTTTTGGCACTCAAACTTCCCCGAAGGTTTTTCCCTTCCTCGAGATGAAGTCTGGAAAAGAAGAGGTACTTCTCGTGTGTTTTTTTCCTTTTCATCATCAGTTCTACTCACAAAACCCTCTTTCCTTTATGCAAAACTAAATGAGGCTCGACAAAACGCTTGGGAAGAAGCTGAGAAGGAGAAGCAAAAGGAAAAAGAATAGAAAATGATTGTTGGAATTGCTCACTCCAAGCCTTATACCCCATAAAAGCAAAAAAAAAAAAGCCTGAGGGAGTCTCCGACGAAAGTTTTCGAGGGAGCCATCCCCTCCAAATCTCCAACGGCCAAACGATCAAAGCCTGCTCAACCAGCTCCAATCGCAACGGAAAGCAGTAAAAGTGGAGAACCAACCCTCGAATTGTCAACCCAAAGACTCTTCGTGTGGACTCCCACATCAAAGACAAAGCTTGTTAGGTTCTTGGTCTCCCGAGCTTCTAAACCTTCCAAAATTTTGGCCTCCGCTGCATCTCAAAAGAAAGTGCTACAGGATTTCTTGGCTGCTCGGAAAGAATTAATTCAAGCAGGCTTATTGCTATCTTCTCCCCCATCTCAGTCAAAGCTTCCCTCTGCGAAGAAAGGAAAGGCGCTTACGCCCCTGGTCTCAAATAAAGGGAAAGAGGGGCAAATAACAGATTCCCAACTTCGCCAGGCTATAATTCATACTTTCTCGTGCATCCATGTTCACTTCTATGCCATACATCTTCTAACTTCTTATGAACAGATTGAGCGATCCAAGGTTGACACCTGAGGACCTAGAGTTCCATGAAGACCTGGAGTTAGCTCGAAAGCTGACTTCCATACTTCAGAAATGGAATTGTTGGCTCGAGGCACAGGTAACCTTTACTCAAAATACCATCAAGCTTAAAAAACCTCTCCTTGTTAACTTAGTTTTCCTTTGGGTTATAGATGCAACAAGAATCCGTGGAAACCCCCACAGAAGGTCCTCTCAGATATGGCGGTGACGATCGTACTCACTTAAGACCGGAGGAAACTGCTCAAGCAAGATTCCACAAAACCAAAGAAATAACATATGAGTCAGGTTCCTCAAAATGAGGTACTCCGAGGGTTCCTGGGATAAGTTTCGACACAATGGCCGAAGCAACGCCTATCAGTCCTACCAATTGTCAGTCGACCGACTCCGTAGGACATGTGGACCTTTCGAGCCTTGTGGAAAGGATCTCAGCATCTGGAGAAGTCATTTATGCTGAAGGTATATGTCAATTTTCCTTTGTTGTGGTTAAAGTTATTTCTAACTTCCATATTTGCACGCAAATCAAAGGGATCCGAACATGCCTAGCCAGGCATATGTCGAGGCTCCTCAGAGCCCGAACATTGTTGACATCGAAGATCCAACCACCATTTCTAAAAATGTATAGGCGAACGTTACTTTTGACCCTGCACAAGTCCATGCGCCGATCGTTGGAGATGTGGCTATTACGCAAAAAGCCTTGTCCCATTTTTTAGGGCACTGTTGAATCCAGATCTTTCTCTTTCAGATTTTCTCGAGGCTTTCTTCTTCCCACGAATGACTGAGGTCTTATAAAGCCTTCGCTCCATGGGTCTACCTCCTCTGGAATGTGTTTCAATCCATGCTATTAAAATATTTGAGATGTCGACCTTCAAAAGCTCGGCGAGAATCTTCAATCTATCCTTGAGAATCTGCCTCCCGAGGATTCAGTCAAAACTATATCGGCCGAAGAGGTAACACTCCTTGAGCAGAAGAAGATAAAATACTTGGCGAATTTAGCCAAAATCAAAGAAAACGAGCGTAAATTCTAGAAGAAACTCGAGATATCCCGGAAAGAAATGAACACAGTGAAACAGAAAATCCAAAAAGTGAATGAAAACTTGACCAACAAGAAGAACTCGAGCGCCAAGCCGACATTCATCGCCAACGAGTTGTCATCACTGAGCAAGGGTTCGAAATGAAGCAACAATCCATGATGAGGCCATTTTTCCCCTGCTTGGTGTAGACCACACAAACCATGATGAGACTCGGCCATAAGCCTTATGGTTTTGTCTGTCTTAATACATCAGAGCAACAATCAGTCACCCCTTTTCCGGAATAACTCCCCTTGGACAAGCACGTAGTTTCTCATTACTTATTTCAAAAAAGAATTTCTCCCAACAGAGGAGGGATCAGTTAGTGCTTCAATTAGCTCTTTCTGCCAGTCCTCAGGTTGTCGCAGGACAGATAATGTCATAACCTCGGGTGTGCCCTCGTTGTGGTCGGGTAAAACCTTTAACTCGATAACAATCTCTTGACTTAACCTTTGAACAAGGTACGTGACACCGTGAAGCTACCTGGGCCAATTCATTTGCAACCCAATTTGACTCCCGAGGAATATATTGAATTTTTTTCACATCAAAATGCTCAAGTAATGATTGTGCTTGGACCAAATAGGTCTCCAAAATAGAGTCCAAACAATGGGCTTTACCGGTCATTCGATGGATTACTAGTTGAGAGTCACCATATATCTCCAAAACCAATATTCCTTGCTCTACTGCTAATTCAAGACCAAGAATCAGTGCTTCGTACTCTGCTCGATTATGAGTGCATTTACCATCCACCGTACAACCGAGTTGTGACGGAATGGCTCGAGGAGAAAAGAGAACTACCCTAAGACCTTGTCCGAATTTGGTACTCGATCCATCAAAGTAAAGTTTCCATAGAGGCAATTCGATAAACATAATTTTGTGAGGAATTTCAACATTCCTGGGTAAGGGGTGATCAGCCAAAAAAACAGCTAATGCTAAACCCTTCACCGATTTTTGTGGAACGTAAGTTAAATCATACTGAACTAATGCTAAACTCCATTTGCTAATCCAACCTTTTGAAAGTGGACTATATAACATAAACTTAAGCACGTCCTTTTGAGCAATAACAAAAATTTGTGGACAAGAAAATAATGCCTTAATTTTATTGAAGCGAAGTACAATGCCAAATATAACTTTTCAATGTATAGGTAATTACATTCAGCTTCATTCAGACCTCTACTTAGATAAAATACTGCTCTTTCTCATCCATCTTCACTGTCCTATGCTAAAAAAACACTCAAGAGACTCTTGTGTTGTTGCTATGTACAACTTTAGCGGCTTCTCGGGTTGTGGTGCAACCTTCACTGGCGGGTTGGCAAGATACTTTTTGATGGCCTCGAAGGCCTCTTGGTGTCGCTGTGTCCAAATGTACTCCTCAATTTCTTTAAGCTGTAAGAGCGACAAGAACACTCGAGTCTTACCTGTAGCATTGAAAATAAAACGACGTAAGTAATTAAGTTGCCCGAGAAAACTCTATAATTCCTTCTTCATTTGAGGTGGTTTTGCACCTATTATGGACTTGTATTTATTTTGGTCTAACTCAATTCCTCGATTACGAACCAAAAAGCCTAAGAAATTACCAATAGACACCCCGAATGCACACTTTAAAAGGTTCAACTTTAACCCATGAGCCCGCATTCGCTTAAATGCTCGGGTTAAGTCCCCAAGGTGTGCTTCTCAAGTTTGTGACTTAACAACTATACGTCGATGTATACTTCAACAATATGGCCGATCAAGTCATGAAAAATAGTGTTCATAGCTCGTTGATAGGTTGTCCTAGCATTTTTTAACCCGAACAGCATCACAACCCATTCGTAGGTTCCCAATGCACCAGGGCAACGAAAGGTTGTTTTATGAACGTCCTCTTCGGCCATGTATATTTGGTTGTACCCTGAATAGCCATCCATGAAAGAAAAAGTTTGAAAACTAAAAGTGCTATCAATCAACATATCGGCCACTGACATTGGGTATTCGTCTTTTGGGGTACTACAGTTCAGATCTCAAAAATCTATACAGACTCGGATCTTTCATTCTTTTTCTTAACATGCACAATATTGAAAATCCATTCTACATACCTCGAAGTTCTCATGAACCCGGCTCTTAGGAGTTTCTGAATTTCATGCTGCACCAAATCAATGACTTCCCCGGTCATTCTCCTCAGGGTTTTCTTAATAGGCTTCGCACCTTTTCAAATCGGTAACTGATGTTCTACCAAAGTTCTATCCAACCCTGGCATTTCGGGGTATTCCTAAGCAAATCAGTCCTTGAATTCTTCTAGTATCTACTCCAGCTTAAAACGAAACGTCTCATCGAGGAGACTACTGATAAATGTCATCTGAGCTCTTCCTGGGATCCCAAGTTGATCTCTTCTAGTGGATCAAGAGCCTGTGATTCTATTTTCTCTGCCTCAAAGGCCAAACTCAAAGAAGTTAACTCGTCTCCAACTTGTCGCCTCGGAAGTTCTTCTTCCTCAATGCAACCAAGTTCGCAAATCTCTTAAACCATAACTTGGTTGTTCTCTCGTATGATTGCTTCGAGCTCTAAAACCAAAAGTTGTTCTCTCGTATGATTCCTCAATGCTAACATGTCTTCCTCAGAATGCTCAGGCATCCGCTGCCCTTGCTCTATTACCATAACAGTCAGACGTTGAACGGTCTTTGTAATCTATGGAGCTGGCCACTTAGCTTCATCGCTCTTCAGAGTTGAAACCTCGACCTTCTTTCCGAGGTCGTTTTGGTGGTATTCAAGAAAAGGTGGTTGTTCCGACGGACGAACCTTGGTTACGTCATCCTCTTCACGTAGTCTCTGGTCCGAAGGGACTCCCACCATCTGGCATTCGTAATTGCACCAATATGGAATCATGCTTTCAGCTACAATGCCAAAATCAAAGACATAAGCCTCAACATGTTTAACATTAGGATCGGCATACACTGTTTCAACAGCATCACCATTAAAGAACATAAGCCTTTGATAAAGGGCCAATAGAACACACTCATTTCAGTGTATCCAATCTCGACCAATCAGGGCATTAAAGGAAAGTCCTTCTATATCAACAACATAGAAGACTGCATTTCCTTCTTTGGTTCCTACTGTCATAGGAATGGCCATAACACCTAGTACTCGAGTTGCACTTCCCGCAAAACTAAGAACATTAGAGTTCGTGAGTATCAGATCTTGCTTGGCCTTTTTTATTCCGGGCACCATTTTTAAGGGTAAGAGATTGACGGCAACACCTTCGTCTACAAGGAATTTTCCAATCTCTAGCCCATTAATGATGGCCTTTATATATAAGCCTCTGAAACCTATCCCTTTCTAGAGGTCGGGTTTCTCAAATCGAATAAACTTACCTGGGGTTTTTTTAATGAACCCTCATATTTCTGTATTATGGCTACCTCTGCCACAGCTACTGAAGCATCCTCGATGTCTTTTGGTTGTGACACGTTCTGATCTAGACTAGCTCGGTAACTAGCCGACAAAGTGAGCACCATATTGCACTCGGAATCCTTCCCTTTATCTATCGGGGGAAAATCATCTTGAAGGACTTGGAAATCATAATCATCATCCATGAAGTTCATATCATAGTCAGATTCGGATCCCATTTTCTTTTCCTCCTCGGGCAACCGTGAAGGACCTGGCTTGTTGGGCTGACTTTTTCAGCAACAACTTCCTTCTTGGCTTGGTTATCCATCTTTTGTTGTTTCTTTAGCTCGGCCAAACGTGTTTCTTTAGCTCCATCTCCTACTCGTTCGACAAATCATACTAGCTATAATCCTTGTGAACTCTAAGGAAATGGAGGAAATCATTGCACTGGTTTGTTGTGTGCAATGTGGTTACGTGCCAACGACAGTAATGATCCGGCTCGGGTTCATCAAAGTAAGGAAAACAGAGGACTCACATATTGACCAGCCTATTAAATACATCAATAGCCACCTGAGTGGCTTGAGTCACTTTGGCAGCAGCCTGTAAAGAAGGAGACAACTCAATTAGTGAACATTCTACATTACTTAAAAAAGGATTACTATCAACCCTCATAGCCTCTTTGGACTCGAGGAATTGCAACTCCTTGGATTATACCAAGTCTTGCAATATGTTTGGGAAAACTACGTAGTGGTTCGTCGAATGAGTTGACAAACTATGCCATTTACAAAACTTCTTCCCTCACACCTCTTCGGGTGGAGGAAGCTTGTCAATTTCTTTCAATTTGATTCGCTTATTTTCCGTAAGTTAATCAAAGATCACATCAGTCATATCTAAATCAAAGGGATACTTTCTATTTTCTTTTGATTTTAGACCGATTGGAGCTTATGCATTTTTCTAGCTAATGGTCCACACACCAAAAGGCTTCCCCGGACATTTTCAGCTACATTGATTTCCAAAGTAGAAGACTCCCGAGCCTCAGACAATCTCTGTGCTCGAGGTTCAATGGCTACCATCTCTTGGTAATATGTCCCGAGCAAAGAGTTCTTCCTGATGTTTTCCTCCTTGAGGATTATTTCAAAATGGCATGCTCTCTTAGTGAGCTCATACAAGTATTAAAATACCATTCACTCAAATTTCTTTCTCAACTCGAAATCCAGTCCATCCTGAGCAAAGCGCAAAAACTCGCTATTGGGTAAGTTGACCTGACATCTTATCCTTGCTTTTCTAAATTGGGTAAGGAATTTCTCAGTAGATTCCCCAGGCTTCTGTCTTAACCAAGCAAGGTCAGCCACCGTCGTGCCTGGGTCTCCCCGGGTGAATTGTGCTTGGAATGCATTTTGTGTATCCCACCAAGTGAAGATTGTGTTTGGCATCAAGTTGTTGTACCAATTAAAAGTAGTTCTGGTCAGTGAATTCGGGAACAATTGCATCTGCAAGAAATCATCTCCTAAAGCCTCTCCACATTGGTAAGTGAAACGAGCGACGTGTTCAAGGGGAGACATCTTTCCATCTCCCGAGAAAAGTGTGAATCAGGTACTTTATACCCTCGAGGAAATGGATAATCTCGGTCAATATAATCAGGATAGGGTTTTTGGTAAATCGGTCAGTTTATCCGTTGTAACTGATGACCATATATACACTCAATCATATTTGTGAGTACGTTTTGATTGATCCCTTGTGATGTCGAAATGCCATAAGGCACTGTTGCTGGGATTCCTTCTGGATTCATTGAAGCACCAGGGGGCACATTTATCGGGTTACTAGCTAGGGGAGTAACATAAGATGTCGCTGCTAATTTTCCTACTCCAGAATTTGGAATATAGGATGTTCCTGCAACGTAGCTTGAATTTGAAAATCCCTACGGCGAGTAACTTGTACTCGAGGGATATAAAACCCCATTAGTTCCAACTGGTGGTACAACAGGATTGACAATCGGACCTTGAACACATCCAGACCAATTCAGATTGGTATAAGTCGGCAGATTGGTTGTTGGCCCCATTCCTTGTGTGCCCGAGGGCACATAAGGTGCTAACGCAGTACTTTGGATTGTCGTAGTGACAATCGGTGTGGGGACTACAGTTTGAGCTGAAGGCCTTTGCCCAAGGACTCGTGCATCATAAGATAGTGTAGTTAGCTCAAAAATTTGATTGGTAGGAACCATCGGATATCCAAAGGGTGGATCAGGTGGCCTCTTAGATGAAGAACATGTCAAAACAACCCTTTGGGTTGTTTCCTCTAGAGGACATTTGCCTTTATCCATTCAGGCTTCCCGAGCCTCCATCATAGGTTCAACATTCTTAGCTATTTTTCTTCTAAGAGGGCCTTGAGAATCATGAAAGAGATGACCGAGATCATCTATTATTTGATCACCTTGCCTTTGCACCGAAACAGACTAATCATTGGTTCGTTTGGTAAATTCCTCCACTTGCCTTCGAGACAATTGAATTTGTTCATTCTGAACGCTCTATATTTCATTGATCAAATTGGTTGACACTTGTCTGAGTTGGCCTTGGATTGTTCCAACGTGATAATCCATATGGAGCCGAGCCTCTTGATCTTTACCATTCAGAACTTGCTCAAACTCCTGCTTTCATTTAAGGTGATTTTCCTCTAAAACACGGAGGGATGCAACTATCTTAGCATTTATGGCCTCCAAATGGACTCGGAAAGCTTCTTTTTAAGCTTTAGCTCGCATATCATATTCAGCCATATCAGCCTCAAAACGGGCCATGAAGTCGAGTTTGTCCCCAAGGGACTGTGATCCTGACCCTGACATTGTAAGTTTGGATTCAACTGGAAAAACTTCTTGTCTTTCGGGCGAAGTAGCCTCTTGTCCATGATTACCTTCGAGTTGCAACTGAAGATTCGCACTTTGAGTCATGCGTCTTGCCATTCCACACAAATCTCCCACTGTGGTCGCCAAAATGTGTTAGGGAAAATTTGGTTTTCGAGGATGGTAGACTTCGGAGTTGTTTATCCAAGGTTGATCTGAACGTAACATATCCAAGAACAAATATATGAGTACAAATGTAATACCCCATCAGATTTTGATACAGCTTTTTATAGCATCTGGTTCTGCCCTGAGTCTATCTCGATCGATTAGAGTGTCGAGTGGGTGACTTATGGTGTTATGATGTGTTACTCAAGTAAGCTATTGTGTGTTACTCGAGTGACATTAATCATGGATTACTCGAGTAAGCCATTCGGCCTTGCTCGAGTGATTTGAGGCATGCATTACTCGAGTAAGTCATTTGGTTACTCGAGTAAGCCTTATTTCAAGATGAACATGATGAACATCTAGGAACGTGTTACTCGAGTAACCATTTGTGTTGCTCGAGTAAGGGGTGTGTCACTCAAGTGAGATGGCATGTCTCTCGAATGACATGTGTGCCCAATGCATGAAACTGTATCATGTCAGGCAGAGGTCTATATATACCCCCACTTGAATTCTTCGGTCCCATTCCATCTCCTCTCACCCAAAACACTCCCATTTCATCCAGAAGCCATTTTGGTTGGATCTCGTTCCTTCCTGGATGTCTCTCTACCGCTCATTCTTTCGTTTTCCATCATTTGGCATGAATGTTCATTCTAGGGTTTGAATGAATGCTCATGGATTTGGATGTAGGTTGTTTCTATTAGAATGGTTGTTAAGGGTTGTGATTTCAGGACCTTAGGAGTCCATTAACACATAATGTAGGCTTGGACTCACAAAAATCGGATATGTAAGTGAATGGGTTTCAAACTCATTCATTTTGGGTCGATTTAGGGTGTTTCCAAGTTGTTTTGATGATTTTGACTCTAAATTTGAGTTGAGGGACTTGAGTCAATTCAATGTGGGTGTTAGGTATCGATTTCTGTAGGTGAAATTGAGGTTTTGTCGAGTTGGGTATGTTCTGGGTAGGGTCATACTTCAATAAGTAGATGGCTCACTCAAGTAAGTGATAAACACGGGTTACTAAAGTAAGCGAATCTTGCTTACTCGAGTAAGCCACTAGTGGTATCACTCGAGTAGGCCCTTCTGGTTACTCGAGTGATGCTTTATTCTGAGGCACCAAATGTGCAATTTTACACATCTTTATACCTCTTAGTGTTATGGGGGCTATTTTGGAAATTCTAACTACCTCGAGGACTAGTTAGCAATTTCAGAGTACTTTAAGGGCTATTTAGAACTTAGTCGGGTCTCGGGGGCTAGAACATAATTTTACATTGGTTCAGGACCAAACTGTAATTTTACGTGGGCTTTGAATTTTGGATTGTGAATGATGGTTTATCATTTGAAATGGAGTTTCTGCATCTCTGAGCGTATGCATATGCATATCATTCATCCGGTACCGCCACAGTACCAACATCATTTTTCTGATATATGTTATATATGTATCTATTACAGCTTCATGTTCCTGCCAACACGACCAGCTACCTACTAGTGGTGCTTGAATGAATCTTTTGCTTTGGATTTCAGGTGAGTGAAATGGCAGTTTTAGACACATAAGTTGTGTATTCCTACTTATATCGTTTTTGTTGTGTCGAGATATGACATGAAATCTGACTAATAATTATCTGGCTAATTATTAATCGAATTTATGTGGTTTGTAATAACCAACATTTTACTCTGTTAATATATATCAGTATATATATGTTTTCTAAAAATATGAAATATGTTCTGCATGATTGTCTGTTATATTATGGTAAATATATATTCTAATCTGGAAGGCCTAGTTACGTGGTATGTAACCTTTGATATATCAATGCTCTGTAAAGATCCTAGTTGTCGAGGTAAAATGTTAGTCGTGTATCCGGTCAGATACATGCTCTGTTCTGTCTAGTGGCTGAGCCCACAATACTATTTTGTACACTATGTTATAGTCCCATATTATGACTCTGTTATATATATATACTCTGATATTGTCTGAATGCATGTTGTCTGCTCTATATACGAACGTTTTGACAAAAACATTTTCTGAAAACTATTACATACATAGTGTGTATATATAATATATTGGTATATATGTGTACGGTAATCTTTTCAATGGTTTTCAAAAATGTATGTGTGAGGCATGCATAAGGCAATTTGGAGTGCTATTTCCCCACTGGGTCAAGACCCTCATATTATTTATGTCTATCTTCTTTGCATGTCTGACAGTTATATTTTGACGCTCAACATCTGTTCAGCATCCCGTCACCAGTTAAGCATTCTTGCTATTCAGTGAGTGCCCTCGTCCGGGCTCTACTTTTGTATTTTGTTGTTAGAGTTCCATACCGAGTTTCTGTGGGAATACTGGGCTATACTTCTGTATTTTAGATATCGATTTTTTGATGACGGTTTTATATATTTTGATAGTGTTATATTTACACTATTTTCGTATATCGTATTTTATTAAATAAATGTTTTGATAAATGATTTTTTGGGTAGAATATCTGTATCTCCGAGACTTGTGCGAGCTGAGTTGGGCTCCCATAGACAATTCACCTTGTACGCCGGTCACAGGGCCGACACGGGTCATGACATAGGTATGGAACATAGGTATCTTTGATCGAGTTAGTTGATTTGCCTTTGTATATCCCTTGATCTCTAATATGGTACTATGGCAATCATTGCATTCTGACATCTGCATGCATGTCTGTTTGTCTGTTATTTGTAGTGATGGATCGTGGTGGGCGAGGTTGTGGTAACCCTAGGTGAGTGCCTGATGAGGTCGCTGCTCCATCTGCAGTGGATCCGTATGATTCACATAGCGTACCAAAGGTTGCAGTGCCAGTACCTCAGCAACAGCTCTAGCTTCAGTAGCTTATTACCGCTCATTTGGAGATGGTTCAGCAGATGACTCAAGTTTTGGACAGTTTAGAGATGGTTTAGCCAGGTCAGGAAGTTGGAGCTCAGCCAGTTCTACTAGTAGGAGCAGCACGAGTTCAGCCTAAGGTGTCGCCTGTTCAGCAGCCTCAGTAGGAGGAGGTTGCAGCAGTTGCTCTAGTGGTTGCACCACGGGGCAGTGAGCAGGATCTGTTGGATAGATTCATGAAGCTCAAGCCACCCAGATTTTCAGGTGGGATAAAAGAGGATTTGTATGACTTCTTCCTACAGGTGGAGCATTATTTTGAGGCTAGATGCATTACTGATGATGCCAGTCGGGTCAAACTTACTGCATTTCTTCTGACTGGTCGGGCAGCGAGATGGTAAAGGAGTATTGAGGCTCAAGAGGGATTCAGTTGGGCTCTATTCAATGAGGAACTCATTTTTTTGTCCTTCCTCATAGTATTTGGGATAGGAATGTCAGTGATTTTTTTTAGGGAGTTGGTATGTCAGTGACGAAGTATGAGGAAAATTTTAAGGACATGAGTAGATATGCACCTCCAGCAGGTCAGGGAGAGAAGGCCTTGGCTAGGAAGTTTCTGGAGGGGTTGCGTCCCACTATTGGCAGGATAGTGGTGACTCGAGAGCTATATACCATCAGGCATATTGCAGAGGCTGCCAGAAGGATGAAATATATAGACGAGAGACACCCGAAGGAACCCAAGAGGGCAAAGATCGATGGTACATTTAGAGGACATCAGGGTCAAAGTCAGGCAGCTCAGTCGGGTCAGAGGCACTGACATTCATTTAGAGGATAGAGGCCCAATCAGAGCGCTCAGAGTCTCAATGTGGCGTAACCAGCTGAGTAGGGTAGAAGACAGAGCTCAGGGAGTTTGATTCCACAGTGTGTGATCTGCAAGAAGAAACATCCTGGGTATGCAACATGGCGATGGGAAACTGTTTCCACTATAGACAATGGGGGTATAAGATAGCAAAGTGTCCAGTGAAGTTGGGTATAAGAGCCCAGGCTGGTCAATCTATAGTAGGAGGTTCAGGCACAATCAGTATCGGTGCTAGTAGGGGAGCCAGTAGGGGTTTCAATAGTCGCATTCAGGCTGGCCAGAGCAGTGGTCTTGGTCAGGCAGCTTAGAGTAGTGCTCCTGTAGAAGGGCAGGCCAGAGTTTATCATCTCACCCGTCATGAGGCACAAACCTCTAATGGTGCAGTTACTGGTATGCTCTCTATTTTTTGTACTTCAACATATGTATTATTTGACAAGGGTTCATCTCATTCATTCATTACTTCATATTTTGTTGAGCGTGTTGGGTTAGTGTTGTGTCCATTGCACAAGTTGTTAGAGGTTTCATCACCTCTGGATAGTAGGATGATGACAAATTATGGGGTTTGGGAATGTGTGATCTCTTTTGGTGGGCATGATTTGGTAGCTGACCTCATCCTATTGGACGTAGGGGAGTTTGATGTCATCTTGGGTATGGATTGGATCTCTAATTGACATGCTACATTGGATTGCTTTGCCAAGATAGTGTGTTTTTTACCGCCTAGTCTGGCTAATTTTTGCTACCAGGGTGAGCAAGATAGTGTTGTGCGGAGTTATATGTTAGCAGTTAGAGCTGAAAGGTTGATCCGCCAAGGGCGTGAGGCATACTTGACTTTTGTGCTCACTAAACCTGATGAGTCAGAGTTTTGAGTTTCCTTATGTGTTTCCAGAGGAGTTACCGGGACTTATGCCTGAGCGGGAGATTGAGTTTGCCATAAAGGTACAGCCTGGTACCAATCCAATATCTATCCCACCGTATCGGATGGCACCAATAGAGTTGAAGGAGTTAGAGACTCAGTTGAGGGAGTTGTTGGACAATGGGTTTGTTTGACCGAGCGTTTCACCTTGAGGTGAGCCAGTTTTGTTTGTAAAGAAGAAGGATGGGAGTCTTCGCATATGCATCAACTATCGTCAATTGAACAAGGTAACAGTGAAGAACCGATATCCACTTTCGAGGATAGATGATCTATTTGACCAGTTGTAGGGTGCACAGTGGTTCTCTAGGATCGACTTGAGGTCAAGATATCACCATTTGAGGATCCAAGTTGAGGACATTCCTAAGACGACATTTCGAACTAGATATGACCACTGTATGGATCAACCTAGATCGTTTCGTCATTGTCTTCATCGATGACATATGGATCGACTCGAGGAGTAGGGAGGAGCACGATGACCATTTAAGGTCAGTGTTGCAAACTTTGCGAGAACATCAGCTCTACGCTAAGTTCTCGAAGTGTGAGTTTTAGCTCGAGCAGGTAGTGTTTCTAGGACACGTGGTGTCGAGAGACGGTATTTCGGTAGATCCCAAGAAAGTGGAGGTTGTACTCCATTGGGAGAGGCCTAAGACCGCTACAGAGATTTAGAGTGTTTTTGGCTTGGCCGGGTACTACAGAAGGTTTATCCAAGATTTCTCAAGGATTGCAGCTCTTATGATTCGGTTGACACAAAAGAGAGTCAAATTTGTTTGGTCTGATAGGTGTGAGGATAGTTTCCAAAAAATGAAGAAGTGTTTGACTAGTGCGCTAGTGTTGGTGCTGTCATCGGGTTTTGGAGGCTTTGCGGTGTATTGCGATGCATCGATAGTTGGCCTAGGTTGTGTGTTGATGCAACATGGAAAAGTGATCGCCTATGCATCGAGACAACTTAGGAGGCACGAACAGAACTATCTGATGCATGATCTGGAGTTAGCGGTAGTGGTGTTTGCACTCAAGATATAGAGAAGGCACTATCTGTACGGAGAGACTTTTGAGATCTTCACAGATCATAAGAGTTTGAAGTATATCTTCAGGCCGTGAGACCTAAATCTGAGAAAGAGACGTTGGTTAGAGTTGCTGAAGGATTATGATTGCACCATATTATATCATCTTGGCAAGGCTAATGTTGTTGCCGATGCTCTGAGTAGGAAGTCAGTGGGTAGCTTAGATCATATCTCTGTTGAGAGATGACCTACAGTATTTGAGTGCCAACGTCTGATGGAGTCTAGATTTGAGTTACAGTTTGATGACTCAAGGGTGTTGGGTCACATTGAGGCGAGGCATGCTCTGTTTGACCTTATTAGAGAGGCTTAGAAGGAGGATTATGAGATTTTAAGTTTGATGGAGAAGTTTAAATCCTCTAAGATGCTGGGATTTAGCATTGATGACTTTAGAGTCGTTTGGTTTGGAATGAGATTGTGCATACCATCTTCGGGTGGGCTGCGCGAGGAGATTATGACTGAGGGTCATAGTTCCACATATTTTGTACACCCGGGATACATTAAGATGTATTAGGACCTTCGAGAATTCTATTGGTGACCAGGGATGAAGAAGGATATCAGTGAGTTTGTCAGCAGGTGTTTGACATGTCAATAAGTTAAGC